>BLSH010163457.1:294734-317945 GCA_018402905.1 Glandirana rugosa
AGAGACCCCCCCCCCGAAGTCGAGTCAAGTCCCGCACTTACCCCATCTAATAGGCAGGCAGGAGTGTGCAGAGATCGGCTTGCGCACAAGCGGACTGTCAGTGTGCAGAGGTCGGTTTGCGAACAAGCGGGCTGTCAGTGTGCAGAGTTCGGCTTGCAGAGAGCAGGCTGGAGCATGTCCCCATCAATCCGTCCCTCGCCATGCTTCATGCGGTCACGGGTCAGGGTCTACGTGGGAGCGGGAGTCACATCCGCCGCCACAGTGACCTGCCCCCACCCACCACATCCATGCCATCCAATCACACTCAGGGCAGCCAATCAGACTATGAATGTGCACCTGTTCAGCACACATCCATAGTCTTTAATGGCTGACCAATAGGCTCACTCCTCACCAAGGAGCCGAAAAAAAAAAAAAAAGAAAGTCAATGTACGCCACCTTTAAGGGGCCGGGCTGCCTTTTTTCTTTTTCTTCTTCTTAGCCAGAGGGGAGGCGGCACCCAAGCGCCCCTTATTGACTGGCCGCCCCTGTCTGAGTTTTCCATGGCAATCTAGCTATTTTAACTTGTATGTTTGGAATCATGTCAGTATCCAATAAATAAGGATTTGTAAAACATTATTACCCTATGAGGATTCTTTATCTCTCATATTTATACACGATCGAGGGATGGAGACCACCAAGGAGGAGAGAGAGCAATAAGGTCTGGTTGGGACCCACTGCACAGTGGCGTACGACTGTGGAAGTGATGTACCCTGGGAAGGGGTGAAACCCTCTGGTAAGCACATGCCCATAAGAGCACCTTGAAACCCTCACGAATTTGCGCTGTACCTCCATGTGGGGTGAATACCTCTGCTAAGTTCGTTACCATTGGGGGGACAGCAAAACAACCAGGTACTGAAGAGCACAAGTCACTTTTTGTCACGGATTACTTTTCATATGCTTTTAAGTCACGTCTTGTATGAACTTTTCCATATGGACTTTTAAATTGGACTTTTTCACGTGTATGCAGTACCTATCAATTACCACTGTATCATATAGAAACATAGAAAAGTGACGGCAGAAAAAGACTGAGTAGTCCATCGAGTTTGCCCCTTTTTTATTCATTTATTTATTTTTCATTTTTTTTTTTTTTATGTATGAAGTTTTCACCTGTCACTTTTATATTTATTTATTCACAATTTTACAGCATATATAAGAAATTAAAGAAAAGAAAGAAATTTTACAGCATATATAAGACATTTAAGGCTATATTTATTCACAATTCTACAGCATATGTAAGATATTTAAGGCTATATTTATTCACAATTTTACAGCATATATAGGATACTTAAGGCTATATCAATAGCCAATTGCACATGAGTTTTTCACTGGTTATTTGTTTATCTATGGTATATATTAGGCATTAGTTACAGCCTACTAACATATCTAATTAAAAGGTATGTTATTTATATTAGGGTCACATTTACTCATTCCCCATAAGAACAGCACCATATCTACTTCTGAAATTACTTCCCCAACAGAGATTGCAGAGAATAGCCAGCCAGGAATAAAGCTATAGAAGACGTCAACAGAATGTAAGAGGGAAATGGAAGACATTGCACACAATGTAGGGGTCAAATCTAGCCATTTATAGACCAAGCCCAATACAGCACAATAGAGAAAGCAGTAGTGGGGGAACCCTCCGCTGATCTCTCTGCTTTACTGTCAGGAATATAAAGCATGCCTATACCAGAAAGGTCCTGAGACCTCTGAAAAGTGAGGTGAGCCTGGTATAGATGGTGACAAAAATATCCACCTTTTCCTATTTCCCAGGGAAAGGGATCTCTCTGTACACAGTACAATGCAGGGGTCGTTCTGTATAAAGCACAATGCAGGGGTTGCTCTGTATACAGTACAATGCAGGGGTCGCTCTGTATACAGAAAAATGAATTGACCTCTTTACAGCACACTACAGTGCAGTCATTTATATACAATGCATGGCTCTCTGTATACACCCCTATAGCTGGTGGTATTCTGCATTGTTACTGTATTGCTGGGATTTATAGTCCTCTATACAATGGTGGAACTACCAGGTTTCTTGCACCAGGTCTTTGAGTTTTCTATTTCCGCCACTCGTTAAATACACACATTTTCTGCTAAATCGCAGCATATAAACAAGGAAAAATAAAACATTCCAAATTGTGCTACACCAATGAGATTAGGGTTAGTCCCTCCTAAATCTCATGGTACCTCTCTGCACACCACTCCCAAAGTGATTCTATGGCTGCCCCAGCACCAATTAAAGAAAATCATTACACACAGCTGGAATCAATGATGAAAATTCAGCCACAGTGACCCCCTGTGGTGGGGAAAATATTACACAACATAACTAAACCAGAACTTGCAGCAGACTTGCAGAGTGTTTGCAAAGAAAGTTGATCTAGAGTCATGCAATGCAAACTTGCTGCAATTGTGCAACAAACTTGTGAAACCTGGCAAGTCTAGCAATAGTTCAGCAAGTCATAACTTGCAGCACAAGTACCTGCTATCTGGGAATTGTTTCATAGAATTACTTTTTTTTTCTTGCCCAAAAGGAGACTTGCATAACACTGGCTGTAGACTTGCGGTGCTCTTGCTGTAGACTTGCGAGGCTCTTGCTGTAGACTTGCAGAGCTCTTGCTGTAGACTCACCACTGCTACTTCGCTCTTGCTTGAGACTTGCCATGCAAATTTGCTACAAATTGGAAAAGTGTCAACTAGAACTTGTGCTTCAAGTGTTCTGCAAGTGTACAGCTTACCAGGGAAGGTGTGCAACAAGTTACCAGACTTACAATTCAATACCACCACAAATGTGTGGCAAATTTTCATTGCTAGCTGGGTTTGGGTATCCCATAATTCCCAACTCCCTATCCAAGTTTAATACCCCTCAATAAAAGAACAAAAACAAAGCAATAGACTGATCTATGCCTCTGGATGACTGAGGAATAGATGTCTGGCTGGGCAGGGTGACAGGAGAACCACTACTTCCAGCAACCCCTACGGAGGCATGGCTACAGGAGCATATGTCCATGTGCATGTAGGTGCTTTACACAACCCCTGTCCAACAATTGCATACAGTCGCATCTTCTATTGCATCCCAATGGAGGACTTATACGTAGGTCCTGGGAGAGTTATTATGCAGGCTCTTCGTGGTGTACAGCCCCTGTATGGCTATGTGCATGAACCATAAGGGTATTTTACAAAAGCAGGAATAACATTTTAGATAAAGAATATATGCAAAGCTATTCCTTCTTTAATCAGTCCACATATCATTTTGACTTTAAAGTGATATTAAAGCTTTATTTATTTATTTCTTTTTTTAATAACAAACTTGTTATACTTCGCTGCTCTGTGTAATGGTTTTGCACAGAGCAGCCCGAATCTTTCTCTTCTCAGGTCCCACACCGATGCTCCTGGCTCCTCCCGGGTGCCCCACAGCAAGCAGCATGCTCTGGGGGCACCCGGGGGCAGCTCTGCGTGTCCATTCACACACGGAGCCGTGGCTTGGTCCCGTCCGCTCCCGCTGCTGCCAAAAGCCAATCAGGAGTGCCTGTCCCTGGAGATGCAAGGCTCTCGTGGACATCACTGGATCGAGAGGGTACTAAGGTAAGTATTAGGGGGGTTGCGGCACACAGAAGGTTTTGCATAGAATTCATGAAGGTAAAAAAAATTGTCCCTTTACAACCACACCGGTTCAACACCGCGCGCAGTATATTTACTGCGGCGGTGTTGACGCTGAGTGCGAATCGCCGCAGTAAATATACTGCGGCGTAAAAATCCGAAGGAGTGTGCCTGCGGCTCGGGCGGACCCAATGTCTGCTGGCGAGCCGCGGTGAGCTGCTACAGCCAAAGATGTAAACACGGCGGTTCCCGGCTCTTTCAATGGGGACATAGGAGATCTACTGATCCCTGTCACTGGGATCAGTTAGATCTCCTATGTCCATGTTAGCCCAGTCCCCCCACAGTTAGAACACACTCAGGGAATACTCTTAACCCCTAGATTCCCCCCCCTGCAGGTTAACCCCTTCACTGCCAATGACATTTATACAGTAATCAGTGGACATTTACATTTCTGATCGCTGTATAAATGTCAATGGTCCCAAAAAAGTGTCAGATATGTCCTATATGTCCGCCCCAATATCGCAGTAACGCTAAATCGCAGATTGCCTCCATTACTAGTAAAAAATAAAATAAAAAAAAACCCAGAAATGAATTATCATCATCCGTAAACGCGGCAACTTTTACGCAATCCAATCAATAAAAGCTGATTACGATTTTTTTTACCAAAAATATGAGGAAGAATATAAATCGGCCAAAACTGATGAAAAACAAAAAGTAAGAAATATTGTTTTTTTTTTTTCAAAATTGTCGCTCTTTCTTTGTTTATAGCGGTGATCAGAAATGACGCAGCGGTGATCAAATACCACCAAAAGAAAGCTCTATTTGTGGGGAAAAATGAACGCAAATTTTGTTTGGGTACAACGTCACACGACCGCACAATTGTCAGTTAAAGCAATGCAGTGCCGAATCGCAAAAAGTGCTCAGGTCCTAACATGGGAAATTCTTCCGGGGCTGAAGTGGTTAAGCATTGCTTGCATTTTTAGTCTTCACTTAACTTTAAGTCAGGAATTAACAAAGGTATTGTAAAGACAGTAGTTTTTTTTTATCTGAATGCATTCAATGCATTCAGATAAAAAATCTTTTATTATTTTATGTGTAGCAGCACCCCCTAATCCTGAGCCCATTCTCTCTCCAGCAATATCCACAAATGTCTAAGCCACCCGGGACCCTCCTCCTGAATGGCTGAGACACGGCAATGGTGCATAATGTTGGATCACACAGCCCTGCGGCCATAGGCGTGCGCAGCCTATTGCATCAAAGCTCAAACACGTGTGTGTATGTACTGTATATTTTACATACACACACTTATAAATAAATAAACTGCTCCACATTAGTCTGAATGCACCATTATCTCTATACATATTCACTTTGCCTGTTTTCAGCAGCACTTATGATTCACATTGAGAGGAAGGGAAAGGGAGGGAAGATAGAGAGGGAGTTGTAAACCCTAACTAGACATGTAGCTCGCTAAAGTCCTGCATATCTTATGTAATATAGTTCAACGACGAAAGATGTGATAACCCTATAAAAATATAGGTGTAAGAGGTTCTGCTTCAGTGAGAGCATGGGACAATAGGCAGAACTTATATATATTTTTTACTTAGTAATCTATAACTTAAATGTATACACTGGACACAAGTTATTTTTTTGTGGATTAAAATGGCCGTGGCCTTTTATTATAGGTTTAATATTCAAATAACATATAATTTTCAACTACCGTAAGTGTTAAACCATATTTTTGCAACACAGCATATTGTGACTCAGCTATTACCAGCTTGAGTCATAAATATCATAAATAATACCACTCAAAAGTCCCCTTTCATACGAAATGGACACAAACCTCATAAATTTAGCCACAACAAGGGAGAGAGGGCGGGACGTGCTTCTTCTTCAAGATCCCCACCGACTGCTTCAATACTGACGCATTACTTTTTCCTTTATAGGTCAAGACTCGTGCCAAGACCGTTAGAGACCTCACCCACCAATCATAGGTAAGTACAAATGATTAATACTGTATATATATATTTTTTTTTTTTAAATAGTGCTTTATCAAAATTCTAATTTGTCTACCATTTGTCCCATATGTGGATGGAGGGGACATTCTGCCCCTCCTTCCACATTCATTCTGTTGCTTTTTGGTGATGCAGATGATCAAGGACCGGTTCAAGTCAGACACAGTCCTGTGCTTTTTTGTTCTGCATCAAAACTGCATGGACACCATGTTACATGGATTCCAATGGCTCAAGTCCCCACCTGTGCAGTGTGCTCCAGTGCAGCCAAGTAGAACATGCTTATTTTTTTCTGTATGGAACTACACTGGAACATGGCAAAATACATCAAAAACACACTGGAACCAATTGCAATAAAAAACCCCATAAAACACATTAATACATTAAAGATGTATGTGCATTCAGAAATGCATATGGATCACAAAAAAGCGTGATGTGAAGCTAGAACACAAAATACATATATTGCCTGCAAAGCTGTAACATCTAACTAAGGGAACAGCTTGTAGTAAGCCTGCTTTTCAAGGCAGAATACTATATTCCCCCCTCTGAACCGGATTTCTTTTGTCATTAACTTTCTGTGACCAATCAAAGCATGTGAAGTACTGTGCATTGAAATGTGTTGCACTGATTAGAAATTTTCTGCTGTTTTTATTTTTTTATTTATTTTAGAATTTTCACCTTTTATATACAGTTTCTGATCAGTTACTTCTGAAGCACCAAATTAAGAGGAGGGGGAGAGCAAATGAGGGTGAGAGATTTGGTAGACAGAAGGGAGGGGGGAGAACTTGCTCATAGTATTTACTCACAGGCTTATCCCTGGATGCTCAGGCGCTGCAGGCAGAGTTCATGTAGAGGAGATAGCTGCTGTTTGAAAGTTCCCGCCCGGGCATAGCACTGCCACAGGAATTGGAGTGAGGGGAAGGGGCGAGAGCAGGAGTAGATCAAGGCTTTCTGAGCTCCTGTTTGTGCGGAGGGGTGTGGGGGCGGGCTGCAGTAGGGTTGCCACATCATCCCTTTAATCCAGGACACATATGAATTACACAGTTTTTAGGCTAATTTAATGCAGATAAGGCACTAAGTGAGTTTAATTACCACCTTAATCAGCCACAGAACCTGTGGAATTCATATGTGTCCTGGATTAAAGGGATGATGTGGTAACCCTAGCCTGCAGTGGCTGGGCTCTGTGAGAATGTCAGACTCACACAGCCATGACATGCATCCGAGGTATGCAATTGGCACAGGGGATAGTTAGGGTGTGCATGGGCACACTCGGCACACCCCCTGCGCACGCCTATGCCTGCAGCGCTGAATGATCTTTACAAGCTGATCTCTTTGATAAGCAAATATTGTCCATATACAAGAGGCATCTGTATTCCTACTTGAATCTTGGTGTTCTTTGTGTATTTCTTCCAGATCTGTGCAGTAATCCAGTGTGAGACTCTGCCAGGGCTAGAGTCCTGCAGGAACGCATGGGAATGGCATTCCTGTACTTTTTCTACAGCAAGAACACTGTTCCCGTTAGCAGCCGCGTGCTGCAGGACTGGCCTTTGAAGTATGTGAGCTGAGGAAAAGGGGACGGTGCCGAAGTTCAAGTGACACTGCCCGCTTGCTGCCTCCCTGGGCAAGGCACACTGTGATGCCCAGGATCAGCCCTACTGTGGGTGTGCAGGAAGGGGGCCACACAGTGTGGGGGGGGGGGGGGTGGTCAATCTGGCACGCCTGTCCTTCCCTCCCTCAGTCTTCCTCCTTCAGTGATCGCTGTAACAAAGTCCCGCCTCCTGGACTGGCTCCAGTGAAAGCAGAACACTGATCCAATACTGGCAAATTGAATCAGTGTGATGTGTATTATAGGAGAGGAGGAGGAGGGAGGGGAGGATGGGCGAGCCAGGATATTCAAATTCAAGATCCGTGACACGGCGGGAAATCCATCGAGACACTAATGAGGCTGCATTGCTGGGCACTGGTGAGGCTGCATTGCTGGGCACTGGTAAGGCTGCATTGCTGGGCACTGATGAGGCTGCATTTGCTGGACACTGGTAGGCTGCATTGATGAGCACTGGTCACGCTGCATTGCTGAGCACTGGTCAAGCTGCATTGCTGAGCTCTGGTCAGGCTGCATTTATGAGCACTGATAAGGCTGCATTTTGATGGGCAGTGGTAAGGCTGCATTGATGGGCACTGATGAGGCTGCATTTGCTAAGCACTGGTAAGGCTACATTGATGGGCACTGGTCAGGCTGCATTGATGGGCACTGGTCAGGCTGCATTGATGGCCACTGATGAGTACAAAGAAATGTCACATGCCCCCACCTATAACTGGCCTTTACAGTAAGGCGCACTGTAAGGGCAGACGCATGTCAAACAAAAAACAAAGAATTTCCAAGCTCAACTTACTGACCAGCTTGCGACCAGCCAAATTAACCTGGCTAACAGTATGTGTCAAAAACAGGGGTTTGGTTACACACATTTGCAAATGCATGTGTAAGCTGCAGGCCGGCGACAAGGCGCCCTGTATACTGCAGAACCTATCTCTGTATAAGAGTCGTATGAGCCTGCATTTGCTGGGCACTGGTAAGGCTGCATTGATGGGCAACGGGTAAGTCTGCATTGCTGGGCACTGATGAGGCTGCATTGATGGGCACTGATGAGGCTGCATTTGTTGGGCACTGGTCAGGCCGCATAGATGGGCACTGGTAAGGTGCATTATTGGGCACTTGTAAGGCTGCATATGATGGGCTCTGGTAAGGCTGCATTGCTGGACACTAGTAAGGCTGCATTGATGGGCACTGATGAGGCTGCGTTTGCTGGGCACTGGTAAGGCCACATTAATGGGCACTGGTAAGGCCGCATTGCTGGGCACTGGTAAGGCTGCATTTGATCGGCACTGGCAAGGCTGCGTTGATGGGCACTGGTCAGGCTGCATTGATGTGCATTGGTAAGGCTGCATTGCTGGGGACTAGTAGGAATCCATTGCTGGGCGCTGATGAGGCTGCATTTGCTGGACACTGGTAAGGCTGCATTGATCAGCACTGGTAAGGCTGCATTGATCAGCACTGGTAAGGCTGCATTGATCAGCACTGGTAAGGCTGCATTGATCAGCACTGGTAAGGCTGCATTGATGGGCACTGATGAGGCTGCGTTTGCTGGGCACTGGTAAGGCTGCATTAATGGGCACTGGTAAGGTCGCATTGATGGGCACTGGTAAGTCCTCATTGCTGGGCACTGATGAGGCTGCATTTGCTGGGCACTGGTAAGGCTGCATTGATGCGCACTGATGAAGCTGCATTTGCTGGGCACTGGTAAGGCTGCATTGATGGGCACTGGTAAGGCTGCATTGATGGGCACTGATGAGGCTGCATTTTCTAGGCACAGGTGAGGCTGCATTGCTGGGCATTGGTAAGGCTGCATTGCTGGGCACTGGTAAGGCTGCATTGCTGGGCATTGGTAAGGCTGCATTAATGTGCACTGGTAAGACTGCTTGGATGGGCACTGGTCAGGCTGCATTGATGGGCACTGGTCAGGCTGCATTGATGGGCACTGGTCAGGCTGCATTGATGGGCACTGGTCAGGCTGCATTTAAGGGCACTGGTCAGGCTGCATTGATGGGCACTGGTAAGGTCGCGTTGCTGGCACTGGTAAGGCTGCATTGCTCTTGCCCCTAGTATGTGTATGTGTACATGTGAGTTAGGTACCTTAGATTGTAGGGTAGGGACTGATGTGAATGTACAATGTATATGTAAAGCGCTGCGTAAATTGACATCGCTATGTAAGTACCTAAAATAAATAAAAATAAATTGCTGGACACTGGTAAGGCCGCATTGCTGGGCACTGGTAAGGCTGCATTTGATGGGCACTGATCAGGCTGCATTTGATGGGCACTGGTAAGGCTGCGTTGATTGGCACTAATCAGGCTGCATTGATTGGAACTGCTCAGGCTGCATTCATGGGCACTGCTCAGGCTGCATTCATGGGCACTGATCAGGCTGCATTCATGGGTACTGATCAGGCTGCATTTGATGGGTACTCAGGAGTGAGTGTCCCGGGGCCTGAGCCCCACTTTGTACAATCAATACAGGCAACCTGAGGAGAGGGCACTGGTGAGGCTGCATTTGCTGGGCACTGGTAAGGCCGCATTGATGGGCACTGGTAAGGTGCATTATTGGGCACTTGTAAGGCTGCATATGATGGGCTCTGGTAAGGCTGCATTGCTGGGCACTAGTAAGGCTGCATTGCTGGGCACTAGTAAGGCTGCATTGATGTGCACTGGTAAGGTTGCATTGATGTGCACTGGTAAGGCCACATTGCTGGTCACTGGTAAAGCCACATTGCTGGTCACTGGTAAGGCTGCATTGATGGGCACTGATCAGGCTGCATTCATGGGCACTGATCAGGCTGCATTCATGGGCACTGATTAGGCTGCATTCATGGGCACTGATTAGGCTACATGTGTTGGGAACTGAGGACTGAGTGGCCCAGGGCCTGGGCCCCACTTTGCACAATCAATACTTGCAGCCTGAGGTGAGGGGTCAGGCTGCATTTGCTGGGCACTGGTAAGGCTGCATTGCTGGGCACTGGTAAGGCTGCATTGATGGGCACTGGTAAGGTTGCATTGGGGGGCACTGGTCAGGCTGCATTGTTGGGCACTGGTAAGGCTGCATTGTTGGGCACTGGTAAGGCTGCATTGTTGGGCACTGGTCAGGCTGCATTGCTGGGCACTGGTCAGGCTGCATTGCTGGGCACTGATCAGGCTGCATTGATGGGCACTGGTAAGGCTGCATTGATGGGCACTGGTAAGGCTGCATTGATGGGCACTGGTAAGGCTGCATTGATGGGCACTGGTAAAGCTGCATTGATGGGCACTGGTAAAGCTGCATTGATGGTCACTGGTAAAGCTGCATTGATGGTCACTGGTAAAGCTGCATTGATGGGCACTGGTAAGGCTGCTTTGCTGGGCACTGGTGAGGCTGCATCGATGGTCACTGGTAAGGCCGCATTGATGAGCACTGGTAAGGCCGCATTCTTGAGCACTGGTAAGGTTGCATTGATGGGCACTTATGAGGCTGCTTTTGCTGGGCACTGGTAAGGCTGCATTGCTGGGCACTTGTAAGGCAGCATTTGATGGGCACTGGTAAGGCGGCATTTGATGGGCACTGTTAAAGCTGCATTTGATGGGTACTGATCAGGCTGCATTTGATGGGCACTGATCAGGCTGCATTGATTGCCACTGATCAGGCTGCATTTGATGAGCACTGAGGATTGCACAATCAATACAGGCAGCCTGAGGAGAGGGGTCAGGCTGCATTGCTGAGCACTTGTAAGGCTGCATTTGATGGGCACTAGTAAGGCTGCATTGATGGGCAAAGGTGAGGCTGCATTTGCTGGGCACTGGTAAGGCTGCATTGATGGGCACTGGTAAGGCTGCATTGATGGACACTGGTAAAGCTGCATTGATGGGCACTGGTAAGGCCGCATTTGCTGAGCACTGGTAAGGCTGCATTGATGGGCACTGGTAAAGCCACATTAATGAGCACTGGTAAGGCTGCATTTGATGGCCACTGATCAGGCTGCATTTGATAGGCACTGGCAAGGCTGCAATGATGGGCACTGGAACAAAGAATACACTGTGCTAGTTAAAAATACAAAATGAGCAAAAAGAAAAAAATCTCCCTAAAAAGCAACACTCAATGTGAGGTATACACACTAAAACTGTTAAAAAAAAGAATGTCACGCTAAATCAGTAAAGTGAAAAAATTTGTGACTCAAATTGTGAAATTGGTAAACAAACACAGGTGAAATATTAATCAAAAGTCCATATCAGAGTCCATATAAAATAATGAAGCATAGTAATTGAAGAAGTATAGATAACTATATTGGATGTCTTCATATAACTAGCACCGTGGGCATGCAGTAAACCAAGTGTAATGCAACCACCACCACTGGATAAGATGTACGCTTACCCTCTAGCGTTGACACTCCATACGTCCCCCTCATCAGAGCAGGTGCATCAAATCAGGAAGAAGTCTTATTAGATGAAACCGGTAGGGCGACGGCTGCATTCCGGTACCGCTTCACCATTCAACTTGTCCTTGTGGGAGATGTGATGTTTACATGCGGTGTTTCTATTGCCTATATGTAAGTGCAACCTTTAAATACATTTTATACGCTTTTATACGGATTTACACTATGTCTACTTTTATTTTTTTCTGATTTGATGCACCTGCTTTGATGAGGGGAATGTATGGTGTATATGGTGTGGACGGAATATTGGGATGTTTTGTTCCAGTTCTTTGGATTGAAGATATACAGGAGTCTTACTCACATGCTGTTTTGGACCACCCGTAATAGGTGTGTCAACGTTAGAGGTAAGCGTACATCTTATCCGGTGGCGGTGGTTGCATTACACTTGGTTTACTGCATGCCCACGGTGCTAGATATATGAAGACATCCAATAGAGTTATCTATGCTTCATCAATTACTATGCTTCATTATTTTATATGAACTCTGATATGAACTTTTGAATAATATTTCACCTGTGTATATATTTACCAGTTTCACACTTTGAGTCACTAATTTTTTCACTTTGCTGATTTAGTGCGACACTATTTTTTAAATTTTACAATGATGGGCACAGGTAAGGCTGCATTTGATGGGCACAGGTAAGGCTGCATTGATGGGCACTGATCAGGCTGCATTCATGGGCACTGAGGAGTGAGTGGCCTGGGCTCAACTTTGCACATTCAATACAGGCAGCCTGAGGAGAGGGGCCCAGGGCAATCCCAGCCTTACTCCTCTGCACAGACCAACACATGTGTGAAGACAGCTTGGGGCAGAGCTTGCATAGAAACATAGTGCAGGAGGGGCTCCCAGACTTCAGAAAGACCCTGCATAGAGACATGGTGTAGAAGGGGCCCCCAGTCATTGCAACTTGTTTTAGAACCTGCGAGGGAACCATTATCACACAAAGTCGTGTTTATTTTGTTAACATACAGGTTAAATTATTTTGTTGTTACATCTGTTCAATACTTATTTGTTTAATGCATGTGAATTTTGGAGGTGTCCTCGTAAACTGGCACTTTACAATAAATTACTTTAAAAAATGTTTGTTGCGCTAAACCTTAGTGCTTGACAACTCAATGTGTACAACTGTGTAGCTGTTTACATAGACATAATAAATTATACAAAAACTTAGTGCACAAAAATATAAAAATAGTGAAGAGAAAATAAATATAGTCCCAAAACATGTGAAGAGGTCAGCCATGATTGGGAATATACAGAGGATTAACACATCCAAAGTCCTAATAGAGTCCAGAAGGGAGATCACTCCTATTTCCACCACCATAGACCGTGCAGGCACCTCCAGTGACAGGGAAGGGGTAAATGTAAACCCTTACCAGAAGTTGAGACCCGCTATCGCTAGCAAAGGTCAATTCTCACATGCAGACATAGCCCTCTGCAGGGACCAAAAGATGGCAGCTCAATCCTCCTAGGACACCGGAATATTCCTCCCACCGCATCCACAGCAGAGCAGAAAAGAACTGGACTACGAACCTCAGCAAACTCTCACGCCATATGCCATAAAAAATATGAACTTCATAGCGTAATACTGTAACGTTCAGTTTATTAAAGCATAAAATCTAAAAACAGGGTACTCACATTGTTCAATACAATCTCTCGCATTTGGTCAATACAATCTGCTGGAGGATTGAGCTGCCACCTTTTGGTCCCTGCAGAGGGCTATGTCTGCATGTGAGAATTGACCTTTGCTAGCGATAGCGGGTCTCATGCTTGCTGGGCTCCTCCCAAAATTCTACTCTCTGCACAAACTATGTGATTAGGTCACTGCTATTTTTACAAGGGGATATCTGGGTTTGCAAAGACATTTGGTATATCCAAAGTGCATTATTATTCTTTGTGCCTATTGAAGAATATATATGAACTAAAATTTGCGTGCCTGGAGTCAATGCCCAGGGATCTCCACCTAGCAGCAGTACATTGCTTTATTTACCCTTCTCACAGAGGAAAATCACCCTGACTACTATGCCCCTTAAACGTAAATCCTCATGTTTGTGTTATCAGTTATTGAGTGATCAACTGTTAAAATCCCTAGATCCAGTCATTGTTTGGCCAGTAATTTTTTACCTGGTTTCTTTGATTTTATAATCAAAATTTGTTGAGCTAGTTGTTGAGAGCGCCACCCACAGCTTGTCTTCTGGCTGCTTCAGCAGGAATTGGCTAATTGTCACATACAATTCGCCCCTTAACTAACGACACCACAAAACATTTTATTCACTCCCTGGTTATCTCCAGTCTTTGAGTACTGTAACTACCTCCTCACTTGCCTATCTTTAAGCCCCGTACACATGATCAGAAAATCTTACGAAAAATACCGCTTTCGAAGCGGTCGTACGATAATCGGATCCTTAGTACAGAGCTTTCGAGAGCCGATCATGACAGTTCATCCGATATTTTCCGTCCGGACAAGATCGGAAATGCAGGAAAATTTTTCTCGTACGATGCCCTATCGTACAATTTTCGTTTAACCAGTACAGTTGTCGTTCGAAAATGCAATACAAATACACTGCAACACATCACAGCGCTCCCGATTTTTTTTTTTTTTATTCTGACTTTCATGACTAAAGTAAACTCTTCCAATTCGATCTGAGATTATCATGCAAAAAAAAAACGGACGATCATTCGCCCAATAATCTCATCGTGTGTACCGGGCATTACACAGGCTATCATGAAAGCTGCTGCCAGACTTATACATCTTGTTACCCGATCTGTAGCTGTTGCCTCCCTCTGCCAATCCCTTCACTGGCTTTCACTAGCCCAACATATACAATTCTAAATACTAAATACAGCATACAAGGCATCTACAACATCACCCCCAGCTATATCACCAACCTCATCTGCAGATATTGCCCAAATCATCCTCTCCGCTCCTCCCAAGACACCTTGCTCTTTAGCTCCATTGTTACCTCCTCTCATGCTCACCTCCAGGACTTCTCCAGAACCTCACCTGTCCCCTGGGACTCCCTACCTCAGTATGTCAGCCCCTACCCTGTTCGCCTATAGGCAATCCTTGAAAGTTTATTCAGGGAAACCTACCCCACCTCCACCTAAAAACGGTACTTTGGCCACCTCCATCAGACCATCCTCCGCAGCTATTACCTTTTGTACCACCTCCCCCTTTGGATTGTAATCTCAATGAGCAGGGCCCTCCTGTTCCTTCTGTATTGAAATTGTACTTTCTCCCTTTATATTGTAAAGTGCTGTGTAAACTGTTGGCGCCATTTAAATCCTGTATAACAATATTAACATTAAATTAGGAAAGAATGTATTTTATGTATTTGTACACTTAGGACTTAAGAAAACATTTGTTAATAAAGTATAAGCTTAATATAGTAATTATTACTATTATTATCATTTTTAGTTTTTTTCTATTATTAATTTAGGGTTTGAATTTCCGTCTACCCATTCCTAAAATGTTCACTGCACAGCCCTATCTGGCAGGGCAGGGCACCTGACTTTTTCTCTGATGCATTTAGGTAACACTTCTAGATCTTACCTATCCCCAGCCTGTGACCAGACAGTGATAAGGCTTCATTGATGAGCTCATCTCTCTGACTCTCTGCTTTCTCCTCCTATCAGCATGTCCCTTCTTGGCTCATGAGCAATGCAGCACAACTGACTGGTTATTTGTGCTGCTTTTCCCTCCTGCAGTCTAGACCCTACTGTATAAAGAATTGCAAGAGGCTCATATCAAGTCAAATTCAGGTGCTTACACTGCTTGTATTATAAAGCAAATTATAATGTATTAATGAGTACACAGCTGAATGACTTTGTATAATAACTGGACCAAAAAAAAAAAAAAGAAGACCCCCGAAACACATACATTTACAATGATGATCCAGAAACATATGCAATATCTAATTTATCTCCAATTTGGATATTTTAGTAGAATTCAATACTCACCATTCAGATTAAGGAGACAAAAGCAAACCACATAAGCAATCATTTTTCGGTCCTGTGAACACGCAGTTAGAAAATCTGAACAATTATGCAGTATGAGCTTATAGACCCCATCTAAAAGTCTGATGGCACCTGTGGTCAGCTGCTTCCTGCTTCTGACATTTGTATGAAGTCAGACCCCTATGTTATTTCTGCTTTTGAACCACAAAACACAAAGAAAGAAACCCAAGCTCACAAAATGCACACCAGTAAACTCCATTCTGACTCTTCTGCTGATTCTCTGCTACCTCAGTTCAAGAAATCTGTAAATAGGAATGTGGTCTTCTAGAACAGACAGGGTGGGGGGGTTGAAGGTGACAAATGACACCGGTTCTTGCATTTTGCACTGGCTTTTTCCTTTTAACTGTAGCCAAGAGCTGGACGTTCACATTTCCTGCTATCAGAAGATGCTCTTTGTGTTAATTAGAAGGCAGATGCTTCCCCCTAGTGTTCCAGTTTGACTGACCTGTGACTCTTATGCTTGAAGAGAGCAAGGCATCTTGGGTAGTTTCTTTCAAAGAATTCGCCCTCTGGCTGTACTGAGTGGAAACTACAATCACCAGCGGGCTTATGGAAGAGAAGAGATTCCTGGGAGGAGAAGAGCTTTCTGGGAGAAACTAGAGAGCTCTCTCGGGACCGGCGTGGATCTGTGTGCAGGAAATCTGTTGCTGAGCGCTGCAGTGATAGTGGCCTGCTTTTACAGAGTTCTCAACCAGATACCTGGAGGAACACCAACGGACAGCGTGACTGCTCTGATCTGCAACAGCCTGAGGGCCATTCTTGTTCCATCCACCCTGCAGAGGTGACATATCCATGTGAGCCGTGGTGCGGTGGAGGCCAAATACCATCCCTTGACCCATATACCGGAGAGATCATCATCATCCATACCCTCACATCTACATCCTTTGTTCCAGTGTGGTGAGCGGGTGAAAGCCCAGTTTAACAGACACTGTGTATAGACATCCTTGTTTCTTTACACTTGCCATTATTCCCGATTCAGAGATCTGCTGCACGCTAAGCGTGGACACTGTACCCAGACATCCATTCTATCCATTCGTTTGCTGCTGCTTGTAGTTCCACAAAGTTAACCTTGCTAAGTCAGTGATCACTGTGAATTTTTTTTTCAATTTATACTGCAATAAGGAAGCAATCCTCTGATCTTGTTTCATCCCCTTGGATTAGCTATTTGTTCCATCCACCAATATTCCTTGCATTTAAGTAAAGTAACAGAAAGCTAGCTGAAGACCTTTTAAATTGACAAGCAGTAACACTCTATTAGAGCAGGTTGAATAACGCTATAGTTACTGTTTGCTGGAGTTGTACTTGTTTACCTACCATTTTGCTGTTCTATGTGAGTGAGCAGTAGAGAGTGATCTGAAACTAGCTGGAGTCATTTCTCTACTCTCCTGTTTCCCACTTACCATGACTGTATCTGCATTTATTGAGCCTAAGAAAAGTAATATACATTAAGTGTTATTCTTGATCAAAGTGTAATAGTTATTGTTTTACCAGTAATATTTGTGTAAGTAATCCCACCATTGGGATTGAATTTCAAGTTCATTCTTTAGGCCTTTTCCTAATAATATCTTTTGAGTAAACATTATTGATTCAACTCAATTTGGTGTACCTCATTGCTGTTGTAACTATTTAAAGGGAAACCAGAATAATGCTTTAACCCAGTGTGTCCGAGGTGGCAGAGGACCCACAGGGTCAGGGAAACCAGAGGGGTATTGATATTTCTTGCAACCCTCAAGAGGGCAGCGCTACACAACTTTACAGAAATGACGACATTGCGAAGTTAAGAAGCTCACAGCAAAGCATGATATGTGTAAAGATTTGCAGAAATTGAGAACACGAATTTGAGAAGTGGGTGATGACTGGCTTGTGCCAATGCTATCCCCCAAGCTTTGGGGTACAGAAGAGGCAGTCTCTGCTCCTAGTGTTGCAAATGCAGAAAATAGAGAGTGAAAGATTAATGTTGGGTAAGGGTGTCAGTCAGTGGGATGTTGACAATGAAAGGTCTGATGTGGCAAGTAATTCCTTATTGTCCATGGGTGGGGAGTTGGTCTAACCCCTCATTTGATGAGCCTTCCAGGAAATAAATCTATGTCTCCCTTTTAACAAGGTTTTGAATGTACACTCTTTCCTAGCAAGCACTCACAATCCTTGTGCTTCTAAGCAGAGTGGTCAGCCTATTTTTCAATGAAAATGGTCCCTTACTAGATCAGCCAAAACACTGTATGCTACAAGTTTACCTTCTGTTGGTGTTTGTTCATGTACATCATTCAGCCCAGAGGAGGGGGATATAGATCCCTGAAACGTGCTGGGTTACCTTAAGGTCTTCTATAAAATATTCTACATCATTAAAGGGGATACAGATTTCTGAAACTTGTTTGGTTACCTTTAGATCTTTTATCAAGTATTCTACATTAATAAAGACATTTGGCTATCAGCTTTGCCCCTCCGAATATTGTGAATCATGCATGATTCCATGCTTCCTCACATCAACACATAAGAGGCCTCTAGACCTCTACATTACCTCCTCCACTACCTGGATCTTATAATGATATGATACATTGTGTCCGGAAACATACGTTTCTTTTCCAAACAATTTGGAATCAGACTGAGGGGCAGCAGTTTACTTACTCTTTCGTTCATTGACAGACACTTCTTTACCATAGGGTTATACCACCCCCTACAGGAGTAGACACTAGGCAGAAAAAAGACTTGGCTACGCCTATGGGCCGTCCTGGTGGTATACACCCCCCACCACTGCAACAGGCCTTCAGTTTTTTTCTGCCTAGTCAGGAGTAAGGACCTAGTTCCCTGCTGGGATCTCTAGTCTTGGCAATTTTTTTGTTTGTTATTTTCTATTTTCCTGGATTTTTTTCCGGTGAGATCTACAATTAACTGCCAGGCTGGGTGATGGATTGGTCACTAAGGGCCAGAAGGTCTCCCCAGTTTGGCCAGCGAACGCATGCAGACTGCAGCTACGCGCTAGGTTGGCCGCAACATAGCCCCACTGGACGGGGGCTGGACCTGCGAGTTAAATGTCTTGTGAGATCACATACGATCGGGTCTAGGCCTTTGTCGCAGCGTTCTTCATGGCCAACAGCCCCCCCATTTCAGTGGCGAGGAGGATCTGTCTGGGTGCGTTACCCAGCACGCTTCACTGGATTGGTGAGTAGGGGGCCCCCAGCTCTCCTCCCCTGGAGAGGGGGTGGGGTGCGGGTACTCCCTGGTGTGGGCGGTCCCTCTGGGTTCACCTCCTCCCCCCCTTCCCGGGTGAGGCCCAGGCTTCTGGCCTAGGTGCCTTTTGGACTCCCTGTCCCACCCCCCTCCAACCCTTGGGGTTGTTACTGGGGATGGGGTACCCCTTGGACCCACCTGCTGCCTTGGTTGGGTCTAGGGGTGGGTGACCAGACGGCAGCGATTGGGGCCTCCTGCAGTGGCCCTCCAGTAACTTAGGCCTACTGACCAGAGGCTGGGTGGGAGCCCCAGGGCGGGTGGCGGAGGCCGCCGCCTCCTAGTTCAGGCCATCCGACCTCCGTTCTGCGGCTCACGGACGGTCCATGCACCCGCTCCCTGTGAGGGGCGTCCCCTGTGCGGGACCTCGATAGGGGTCCCCTGTGCAGGGCCTTCAGCCGGCGACCCCTGTGAGGGGTCTCAGTGGTGCCCCCTGTGTGGGGCCTTGGTCAGCACCCTAGTGAGGGGCCTCAGCCTGTGCCCCCTGTACGGGGGCCTCTGTGGCATCCCCTGTGTGGGGGCCCCTGTGCGGGACCTTGGATGATCTGGCTCTGTCACCACAGTTCCCTGTCCGGTCAGGTAGTGAGGACAACTGAAGTGGCAGACGAGAAGGCTGGTTGTTGTACTTATTACATCTGCGAAACTTCAAATAGGGGAATGCAGCTGTGGCTGCTGCGGAGGGCCGGTGCCCTATGGCACCATGAGCTGTCTGGCAAGGTGAAAGCATTCCCTTCTCCCTCCTAGCTGGCAAAATTTGACGAATGGGAGTGGCAACAGCGCTTTTTTGGGCTTCCAAAGAAGCTCCTGGTGGGATACCCCTTGGGGGGTCCTTCCTTAAGAAGTGGACTGTTCCACCAGTGGTGGATCCCCCTGTCTCTTGGCGGCACGAGACAACCATGATTCCTGTAGAGGAATCTCCATTTTTTACAGATCCGGCAGACATACCTGGAGGGGGAGCAGGATCCTCCTGCCCTTGCTGAATTGGTGGACCTGTTTATCTAGGGACCGTGGTTGGTCTGCTATGCCTCTGGCCGCAGTTCCCTGGATTACTGAGTTCTCTGTTTCCGCAGTAGTGCTTGGATATGTATTGTGGTCTAAGAAGATAAAATACAATATAGGAGTGGCGCTGTCTTTGAACCAACAAAGTGCTCGTGTTATATATACATAATATGTGCAAAAAGGTGCTTTACAGTGCAAAAAACGCAAAATCCATAAACAATGCCTCCTATGGCTAGTGCTGAAAATGTCCCTACAAACTTGTGTATCAAAATAATTAAAAAATGTAATAGTTCAAATGTGCAAATAACCCTGATTTCATAGTTTGAATTGTGAAAATAAATAAAAAACTTTTAAAATGGAGATTGTCCGTGGAGAAATCCGTAAGAAATAGATAAAGTGGATGTCAAGTAAAAGGTGAATTTTTTAAAACATCAGATTCTGAGTACTAATGGGTATGTAAATATATACAAGAGAGTTCAGATTTATTTCAGGAGCTACACTTCTGTTAGTATTTATCTGAGGTGTATAAATCAATAAAGTGGATGTAAAGTCACACAGGCGCTACTGTGAAGATTTTAAACCATATCCTTACTCTTATAGTATAAGAAAAAACAAAGGCAGGCTGTAGATATCAAATGTCCGTAAAAAAGCATAAAGTGGATGTAAAGATCAATATATGTAAATAAAGTGGATGTAAAGTCACACAGGCGCTACTGTGAAGAATTCAAACCATATCCTTATTCTTATAGTATAAGAAGAAACAAAAGCATGATCTAGATATCAAATGTCCGTTTGGAGTCCGTAAACATGCATAAAGTGGATGTAAAGACCAATATATGTAACGCAAAGTATTCTATTTCTTAGTACAATAATCCAGTGTTTATGAATAACGTGGTGGTGAGTGCTCTTCCAAAGGTATAACAGGTAGGTGTGGAAACACTCGTGATCTCCCCCGATGTGCCCTCACTTACCAAATTCTTCCCACCCCTCCAGGGGTATCTCGCATGTGGTAAATGGGGTCTTTTAGTTCTCCAGAGCTCGGTTCCTTCTCCACTCCTCCCCGCTGGATTCCTCTCCAATCCTCCTTCGGTTGCTCCCAGCTTTCCTTCCCACGGATGGCTTTTAGTCTTCCTCCAATCTTTCATGTTTCTCCCAGGTGTTTTGTGAGGATATATGCGGAAAAACAGATGGACTTGATAGTGTAGTATTTTCCAAAAAAGTTATTTATTTGAAGTATCCAGGTAATTTAGAATTATACAGATAAAAACTTCCAGCAAGATTTGTATAGTAAGCAGGCTACACCTGCTTGAGGAAGGTGAGATCGCCTTCCTTCCTCTCTGTTAATTTTGCGCTCCAAGCGCTGGTATACCAAAAACAGGAAATGACGTATTACGTGCGGCCACGCCTTACGCGTTTCGTCATGAGACGTCGTCTGAGGCAGTGGCCATCTTTGTGCACCCTTTGGTTTATATACACCTCACCAGAGGCGAGGGGACATTTCAATTGGCTATTCCGGAGGGAGGGTTTTTTGATAACCTGTTCAGAAGCTGCTGGTAGCTATTTAACGTTAATAACACATGCAACAACAAACATCAAGGTAGAATGGATCCGACCTTCCCCAATCACATTCTATTGTAAGATACGCTTATAGAGAATACACTGTTGTACTAAAATAGTACTATTCTGGAGGTTAATCTCAAATACGCTCGCATATAGGAAATATTAACCTCCAAACAGAGGATACAAATGTATGTTACTTATATAGGCCTAAACGTGGACATAGATCTAAATTGCTTTATTTCCAATTTTTAGCCCCCATCCGTTACCATAGATCCTAGGTCACTTTTTATCTTTTTTATCTTTTTTACATTATTTATAACATTCATTTATATACTAGTTCCTCTGAATAGACCTCTCCAACTATTTACATCTTTTATATTATATGGATAATGTTTTAGATTGTGGCATTTCCCGGCCCCCATCATTTACTGTAGATCCCATCCTATGTATATTTTAAACCTCTACACCACTTTATAGCATTGATTTCTTAATACCATTCCCGTATATTCTCCACTCCTACTAATAAAAGTTTATATATAATTTTTATGAATATATTTATATGTTAGTTTTACTCCAAAATTCATCTATTTTAAATATATTTACAATTAGTTTTAATTTTTATGAATTGTCTATTATAGCTCTTCTTTTATCAGTCTCCACATCGCTCAATATGGTTCATCTTTATATTAAACATTTTTAGTAATTTTATATATATAGTTTTTATATATTTCACATATCATTGTTTCTGTATACGATTTTTTAACCATGCCCTTTTTAATTATTTTCCTTCAACCTTCCAATCTAATTTATTTGTTTATATAAGTAACATACATTTGTATCCTCTGTTTGGAGGTTAATATTTCCTATATGCGAGCGTATTTGAGATTAACCTCCAGAATAGTACTATTTTAGTACAACAGTGTATTCTCTATAAGCGTATCTTACAATAGAATGTGATTGGGGAAGGTCGGATCCATTCTACCTTGATGTTTGTTGTTGCATGTGTTATTAACGTTAAATAGCTACCAGCACCTTATGAACAGGTTATCAAAAAACCCTCCCTCCGGAATAGCCAATTGAAATGTCCCCTCGCCTCTGGTGAGGTGTATATAAACCAAAGGGTGCACAAAGATGGCCACTGCCTCAGACGACGTCTCATAACGAAACGCGTAAGGCGTGGCCGCACGTAATACGTAATTTCCTGTTTTTGGTATACCAGCGCTTGGAGCGCAAAATTAACAGAGAGGAAGGAAGGCGATCTCACCTTCCTCAAGCAGGTGTAGCCTGCTTACTATACAAATCTTGCTGGAAGTTTTTATCTGTATAATTTTAAATTACCTGGATACTTCAAATAAATAACTTTTTTGGAAAATACTACACTATCAAGTCCATCTGTTTTTCCGCATATATCCTCACAAAACACCTGGGAGAAACGTGAAAGATTGGAGGAAGACTAAAAGCCATCCGTGGGAAGGAAAGCTGGGAGCAACCGAAGGAGGATTGGAGAGGAATCCAGCGGGGAGGAGTGGAGAAGGAACCGAGCTCTGGAGAACTAAAAGACCCCATTTACCACATGCGAGATACCCCTGGAGGGGTGGGAAGAATTTGGTAAGTGAGGGCACATCGGGGGAGAGCACGAGTGTTTCCACACCTACCTGTTATACCTTTGGAAGAGCACTTACCACCACGTTATTCATAAACACTGGATTATTGTACTAAGAAATAGAATACTTTGCGTTACATATATTGGT
>BLSH010163457.1:336757-348237 GCA_018402905.1 Glandirana rugosa
CCCCCCAAGGGACCCCTGGGACTACATTCCCCCAAGAGACCCCTGGGAATACATTCCCCCCCGAGAGACCCTGGGAATACATTCCCCCCAAGGGACCCCTGGGAATACCCCCAGAGAACCCCCTTACATCAGGGTCCCCAGGGAACCCCCCTTACATAAGGGTCCCCAGGGAACCCCCCTTACATAAGGGTCCCAGAGAGCCCCCCCTTACATTGGGGTCCCCAGAGAGCCTCCCCTTTACATCAGGGTCCCCAGATGCAACATGTCACTTACCACCCATAGCCTGGCTCTCTCTCCCTCCACTTCAGGTGGGCATGCTGGGGGTTGCAGTTTCCCTCTTAAGATTGCAATGGGCATGCCAGTCCTTGGGACTACATGTCCCATGATTGTCCTTTGTGCTCCTTTTTTGATTGTTTTTTTTTTTCGCCCAATAGTAAGGAGAGAGCACCGTTCCCCACTTTCAAGTACAGCTGAGCAGCATGAGGAGGAGAGGGAGGAGAGAATAAAGAGCCCGCAGCTGCTCTCTCCATACAGAGACACAGCCACTCTCCCTGCTGCTGGCCGAAGGAGGAGGGGGAATGAGCAGGAAACAGCCCTCTACTCACAGCGGCGGCTCGAGCGCGGGGGGTGGGGGACAGAACAGTTTCCCCTCTATGGACTCGCTTGCTGATCCTATCATTTGCCGGAGGAGACAGCACAGGGGAAGGAGGACCTGGGCTTTGGTAGCCCCCCACTCTGCCTCAGCTAGTGGCGCCTGTGCGCAGTGCACCCGCCAAGGATCAGCCCTGCCACTGGGGAGTGTACAGCGGTGCTCAAAGTAATGGCTGCACGAGCCACGCAGCCATTTCTTTGACTGACGGCTGTCACTGAAACCGGCACACTGAGCCATCGGCCCACCGGGAAACTCCCGGTAGTCCCGATGGCCAGTACAGGCCTGCCAAAGAGTTGAGTATATCATTTACTGCCATACTACGTGAGATGGTCAGAGACTGCAGACGTACTACAGGAGATAGTCAAAGACTGCAGGCTTACTACAGGAGATGGCCAGAGACTGCAGACATAGTACAGGAGATGGTCAGAGATTGCAAACATAGTACAGGAGATGATCAGAGACTGCAGACATAGTACAGGAGATGGCCAGAGACTGCAAACATACAAGAGATTGTCAGAGACTGCAGGCGTACTACAAGAGATGGTCAGAGACTGCAGACGTACAAGAGATGGTTAGAGATTGCAGACGTACTACAGGAGATTGTCAGAGACTGCAGGCATACAAGAGATGGTTAGGGACTGCAGACATACTACAGGAGATGGTCAGAAACTGCAGACGTACTACAGGAGATGGTCAGAGATTGCAAACATGGTACAAGAGATGGTCAGAGACTACAGACATAGTACAGGAGATGGTCAGAGGGTGGAGTGATTGGGTGTGGGGGTCACTTGATAGCAGGTCAGGCAGTGGTTGGTTGGGAATAGGAAGAAATGACGGAGCACCAAAACCCGGAACCAAGCCGCACAGCTATAGTCAAACTCCACCCTAGTAGTATTTGGCCGCCATCTTTTTTTATGGGCAGCGCAGATGCAAGGGGCAGCTGCTTTGTGCCCCACAACAATTACTGGGGCTGGGTCAAGGGCAGCTGCCCCTTTTGCCCCGTGTTAAAGACAGCCTTGTGTGGGAGATGCGGTGTAGAAAACCTAGTGTGAACTGGGGCTTATTATTGCCTTTTCAGCACAATTAAAAAAGGGACTGGGCACTGAGGGCAGCAAACAGTCCAGTCTGGCTCTGGCAGCAATGTTGTTGTGCCTGGTAACCCCTCCTTTGGCTTTGCAGTCAGCACCACAACATAGCTGAAAGAGCAAGGCTGGACTTTCAAGACCAACCAAGCAGTGGAAAATGGTAACCCACAAATCCAGTGATTAGTGAATAATTTTGCCAGTTGACACAGACTCACTTACCTCAATGGCAGCACAGCAGTGGTGGTAAGTGGTCTGTGATGACCATCTCAAGCAGCAAGCAAGCCGAAAAAGAAAAGAGGGAGGCTCAGCTCCTTAGTAGCAGTACTGCTACCTTGCGCATTCTCTGCTCCATTCTCTTTCGAAGTCCAAGTACAGAGCATAGAGACAGTCGGGCACGGTGGCTGGGACTACAGACACTCCCACTGGGTTTATGATGTCCGCTGGGAACCCAGCACAGCCTGGTCGTAACAGCGTGCCTGTGACAGTGTGCCTTACACCCGACCTGCTGCATCCACTTCGCCTGCTATACTGACTGCTGTGCTCCGCTGTTTGATATTGTGGTTCTGGCGCCATGTAAGGCAACAGGGCAGAGACAATTTTTATTTTTGGCAGGATGCTCTAGGGGTGGTTTGAACACCCCCAACCCCCCCCCCCCCCGGTCCTTATCTACGCCCCTGGCCTTAGCACTGATGCAAAGAGTGGGCTGACATTTTGGAGGAGTTATGCAAAATATCAAAATTGCCTTGATGTCAATCTTCTGTAGTGGGTGCTCCTAGGCAGACTGTATTTGCATGCAGATCACCCTAGGCAATGTTCTCACATGATGCTGAGCCTCCTTGATTGGAAGAACTGAAATGAATGAAAGATGCAGGTCAGGGACAGAGAGGTTGGAGGAAGGGGGGGCTAGATGATGCTGGCCATACTGCAGCCAGGAAATGAGGTAGGCTCCATCTGACTTGCTGCAGCTTCATTAATGCTTTGCAACTAACTCCATTCACTTCCATTGAAGCACAACAAGCATGTCATAAAAATAACTATGGCGTTTTTCATACGTGATCATAGCCAAGGCTATGATTAGGAAACACCACTTCCACGGTGTGAAATGCGTAAGCCAATCGGTCTTGATCTCCTGTGCTCCTCTATGTTTTTGTGACTTATATGGATTTTATGGAACTTCAATAAAGGTGTTCAATGGAGTGCGGTTGTCCAGCAACTTTTTATATGCTCATCTTCAATGTAGAGCTACACCTGTGTTTATGGAGCCTGAGCAGAGGTAATTGGATGGTGACTACCCTGGAGCGTGACCGGCTTTCTACCTTCATTTCCTGTTCCAGTGACAACATTATCAGTAGGGCAAGATGTCTGGGAAAACCTCTCCAACAGTGACAAAACAGCAATGTAGGCATTTTATTTAGTATTAGGAGAGATGGCTTGTACATCTATTGCTTTTGTTAAGGCTTATGGCCATTTGGTGATTTTCCCTCACTTCCTGTCACAGTGACAAGATTGTCATTAGAGCAAGTGAGGGGAATTCTTCCCAATGAGACCAGAGAACAACACAAACCTGGTAAAGGCTCTTCCCCCTTCCCCACCCTATCCAAATTCAATAACAAAATTCCCTGAAACCCCTTGGAATTAGTCACATTGGCTTCTGCTTACTCCTAACCGGGCTCTTAGCTATTGGCTGATAGATAACCCTGCCTAGGTTTATAGAGATGGTGGAAGTTTTAATGGTAAAAGAAAAAAACATGCTTTCAAATAAACTAATAATGTTTTTATTGTCCTTAATAGTAGTAATGTATCATGAATTACACAATTTCTAAGATTATGTAAAGTGTATCTAAACTTAAGAACAAAAATGTAACCTAGAGTAGCTTACCGGTCCTGGTGGTAGCTACGTTCGTTTTATCCTATCAGACTTTATTTCTTTTTTCTTTTATGTGGTGAGCCTGCCCATAACACACTTCCTATCCTAGGGTGAGAATGCTCACTGGCTATACTGTATTCATAGAGAAGCAGCCTTGTCTCCCTTGGACAGGAAGCATATTAGAACTACAGAACACTTCCCACTCATCATTTTCATAACATGGGGGTAGCTCACAAAGCTGCACAGGGCTGATAACATTGTTTGGGTGTCACATGACAGATTGGCATTTCTGGCAAGATCAGCAGGTTTTTTTGGCACTTATCAAACTGGTATAAAAAGCACTTTCAGAAGAGAAGCTCACTGTATTTATTGGTTTACATACACTTTAATGCTGCAGAAAGATTTTAATATAAAGTTCATTTTTGGTCTATCTTCTGTAGACTTTGTGCAGAAAACATTTTAAACCCATTTTTGGAGTGAAGAAGACATCTAAAAAGGCTTCATATGTATAAAGATGATCTCTACATCCTCATCTGCTGTACACGTACCAAACGCTGTATATCTCAATAATCTATATACAGATGTTTTTCATTCTGTGGGTCATCTGTCAGAAATTGTAGTTGTAGATCTTCGGTGTAAGGAAAGAGTTTGCAGTACGATCATGTATAGATGTTATCCGTGGCTTGATTTCCTACACTTCCCAGAGCTTCCATGTTGACCACCGATATATTGCTGTAAAATAAGTGATTAGACAATAAAGCACAGCTCTAGGCAAAAGGCATAATCTCATGGCTTCATTTTTCCCCATACAAATGTCCTACATTACTCTTATGGCTTATATCATACTCCATCTGCTCAGTTCAAATCTCCTCCTCCCCGACCATGATAATTATATTCACTCATCTGATGGGTGACTCCAGCTAAAATTGGCTGTAGACATTTGGCCTTCTTAGCCACCTCTCCTCCCCCAGCCTGTGATTGGACAATGAAGGAGCAGAAACACGTTGATGAAGTTATCCTTGAGCTGTCCATTCCTGTAAGCATGTTCACCAGTGGCGGGTGGTGTTTTTTTTTTTCGGGGAAGGGCTGCAAACAACCAGCCCCAGCGGCCCGGCACTTACCTCTTCTAGGTGGGTAGTGGGTCCTCTCGTCCACAGCGGCTTTCAGCGTGCGGCTCCTCCCCTCCTCCAATAGGATCGCCTGTCTTTTCAGGGAATCGGGTGATGGGTGTCAAAATCCGATACCTGATTGGCCAGGAGGAGAATCAGTGCTACAAAAGCGAATTTCTATTCGCTGTTGTAACACACCTGGGTGGGCTGAGAGCGCACTCTCTGCGCTCACAGCCCACCCTATTTTGAAGCCTATTAGAGCCTCTGGCTCTATTCGGTGCTTCAACAAAAATACACCCTGACCATCCCCCCAATTGTAATTCATGCACCCTGCATCCTGAAAGGGGCCGGGCGCATGGATGGGGGGACTGTGGAAGGGATAGGGGAAGCGGCGCTCATGCGCCCTCAATGAACGGGCTGCCCAGTGCTAAGTTAACATCAGAAGCACATTGATGAGGATATTCTTGTGCTGCCCCCTCCTGTAAGCATGTTTACAGTGTTAACATGCACCGTTCAGAGCAATGCAGCTTTGATTTGATGAGAGCGCTGATTCTTTCTTCCCCTGTATTAATGCTGTTATGTAAAGGATTACAGCAAAGTAATAATAAAACTAATTTCGGTATGAATGTTAGTTTGTAAAAGCACATACTATTGTAAAAAACATTTAAGGTGAACCTATGCTTAGCCCATGCAGACCCAGGGCTGCTGTTAGAAATCATGGGGCCCCATACAGCCTACCTGACAGGGACCCCGGGCTGAAAGTGACTGAAGACAATGAGTTATCAGCCCCTTTCTTTGCAGCCTCAGCTGCACAGATAAATAACTAGGAAGCGCTCTGAGGCTTCCTTCTCATTCACAAACTGAAGCATAGTAGACACTTTACTATGCTTCAGTGATTGGTACATATTGCTCACTGTGTTCATTCACGAAAGGAAGGGGCCAGTAAATTACATATTTACCGTTTCCTTCCCTTGATCTCCATTCTGTGTTCCCATAGCAGCTTCTGGTGGGAGAGGAGGGAAGCCGGCAGCACTGTGGGGGAAAGGGGCACACGGGGGATCTGGACAGATAATGGAAGAGGCACATGTGCCAGGACCAATAACTCTGCAGTGAAGCCAGAGGGAGAAAGAGGAGGAGAAGGTGACAGCGCTGCAGGTTGGAGGCAGAAGAGGATTGGTGTCCGCAATAAGTCAGTACAGCCGGCCTTCCTGCTCAGCAGGTGCCTGGACCCCCCTTTTGAACTGATGGGGCCCGGGCCCAGTACAGGAGGGCTGGTTGTGCTTCCTTATCAGCAGCCCTGTGCAGATCAAAGTGACAGGTTCACTTTTTATTAGTCCTCCCACCCTGTTGCATATACTCACCTTGCCTTTGCTCCCCTGCAGTCAGTACTTGTCTCACTAGATATAGGAGAATGTGACTCATTTCACGTCCATCTACGAGGCAGCACATGGGAGCAGCGGTAAAGTCTTTAGTCCTGTCTAAGCTATGGGCTATTTTTCAAGCATATATAACTAAGCTGCCCACGATTCAGTGGCTTATTGTAAGGGTGGGGTGCTGTGTGGCGAGTTCCCTCTGCTACAGGCTGACATAAGTAGTGACAGTATCGTTAAAACCCGATTGGCAGATCCAAAGCTGTGCAGCGAGACAAGCAGGTGGCAGCTCACTGGCAGAAGAATATTGAGCTCTCACATCATGGGAAGGGGGAGTGCAGTTTGGCATCTTCTCCCTGGATGCTTGTCCCAGCACTGCTTGTATTGCACAAATCAGCCAATCAGATTAAAACCTGCATTAGAAAACGTGAGACTAAAATCTGTTGCAATTCGGGCCTTGTTTCAGGCATGTGTAGGTGTGGCACAATAACGTTTGATCAGTTTCCTGTTATTACCTGTCTGTTTTAGTCTTTGGGGCTTTGTAGCATTTCCCTGTAGATACAAAATAAAGTTTTTTGTAATGTAGAACAAAAATAATTCATTACATTTCTTGGCTACATCACTATTATTTGATGCATGCATCTATACCAGAGAACTGGTCATATGACCACAAGGCAAGCTGCAGACATGTCATACTGGTCTGTTTTGGGACACATGTCACCCTCTCACTCACCCATCTGTTCATCATGTTGCAAAACCCCTCATCCTATATGAACCATGGGAGATCTGTTCATCAGTTGATGAAGATTGCATTTTCCTGTGGTCATTTTGTAGTGGGCGGGTTTGCATACCTCCCAATATTCTGAGATGGGAATTAATGACACCTATCAGCAAAAGTATGTAGGCATAGGACACACCCCCTGCTACGCCCCCTTAAAGGAGAATTGTACAACTAGAAAATGATTGGTTAAACCCACAAGTACTTTTTATACCACTACTAATCCATTATATTGGCTTATGGAATTTACAAATGCAGCAATTTAGAGATTTAATGAAAGGTTTAACACTGTGAAACACTTTTTGATAGATACAAAGTGCATTTTATATACAACTATATAGCTCAGACCAAAATGAGTGACAAATGAGGAGCAAAGAGGGACATTGCTCCAAATCAGGGACAGTCCCGTAAAATCAAGGACAGTTGGGAGGTATGGGTTTGTGAGCACTTCTCCTGCTTTACTAGCTAGTAAGAAAAACAGGTTTCCAGAACACCATAAAGCCATAATACTCATGCATCTGTGATTTTCTACAGACCTTACCTTCAGCAAATTACTTTCAGGCTGATTTTATCCTTGTTCTGCACAATGTTTTAAGCCCTAAAGTAGGACTTTACTTGTAGTGTAGGAGGGCACACTATACAGATGTCCAGTACCAAGACTATTCTTTTTTTGACACCCTGGGAGGATCCCAATATATGCAAAAAATGATCTGCACTCAGGACCTCGTAATATAAATGAGCTCCTTTACTAAAGGAAATGAAAAGTGGCAGAACAAGTTAGATTGATCTATAGTATAATCATATGGCTTTCCAGGCTGCTCCAACCTGAGAAAGAGCCCATAGTGGCTCGGAAGAACCAATTTTTAATTACAAAGTATTTCGTGTGGATGACGATTTGCATAGCCTGGTACATAACAGTTTTTTTGTTTTGTTCAATCCAGCAGGTTAAACGAAAAAAAAAAACCTGACAGCTCAGGTCGGAGCCAATGTTAGTACAGCGATCTCCCCTGCTGAGCCCCTGCCCCCCCCCCCAAAAAAAAACATTCCATCAGCACTCTCAACAATTGGCTGAGAGTGCTGATCGGGAGCCAATCGTCAGACCTTTATCGGATATGACCCTTAGACACGGCCAGCTTCTGTTTGACCGCAGCAGTACACACGGGCCTAATGTCTTCTGGTTTCTATTGAATCGGCCGAAGTTGCCCGGACATTTGGCCTGTGTGTACTAGGCTTAAAGCCTAGCACACACTCTGTTTTTTTTTCATTCAACCCAGCGGGTTGAATGAGAAAGAACTGACAGCTCAGTTTGGAGCCACTGTACTAACAATCCGATGTCAGTACAGCGATCTCCCCTGCTGAGCTATTGTGTTCTGACAGAGGGACGACCCCCCCCAGGACGACCCGACCCCCCACCAGAACATTCCATTCAGTGCTCTCCATTGGCTGAGAGTGCTGATCGGGAACAGGTTGGTTGCTGGTCTCCCAGCATGCTAGTTCCAAATAGTTAGCTTCTGTAGGACCGGCTCCCATATACACGGGCTGAATGTCAGACGGTTTTCATTGAACCGGCCAATGTCGCCGACATTCTGCCCTTGTGTACTAGGCTTTAGGCTGCACGTTAATGTTGAAAAGATGTGGAGTAACCATTACAACCAATCAGAATTCAGCTTTTAGCAACTTAGAGCCGGTGAATGGATAAACATTTGCCTTTTGCTTGGATCCTCCAATCAGCAGGGATCCTTCCAGACACCTTCCAAATACCAGTCCTAGAAGAATTATCCCTTAAACAAAGCATAAGAAATATTTTTCTTTCAGTGTGGGTTTACATCTGTACTTACATCTGTATAAGACCAGTGACATCAAAAGGGTGAAAATGACCAGAGCAATAAAACTACAAACTTGTACAATGTTAGGAGGAAAAACACCATTTGAATTATCCTTTCCCTAGAAAAAAGAAAGAATGTTTAAAGTTAAATCTGATATTTAGTTAAACAAAAAATGTTGGCTACAGCTTCAGTCACCTTGTATTGAAGTGTATCCCACGTTCTTGCTGATTGCATCGTAGTGTGCAAATCTTCTCCCCAATGATGACCAGTCCTCTTCACAGCTCTGAACCTCTGATGTTGCAGTGGTTAATTGCCTCGGGTCTAACATTGCAGTGCATTGAATAAGTGCCAACTTGCCACTTGCTGCCCTCTCCTTCATTCATAAAAGTTCTTGTATTGTATTCACAGAATGTAACATGTTCTGTGAATGGTGTAGGATCTTATTTTTCATCCACCTCTCCCTCATTCACAAAATGTGTTGCATGGACGAGAGGACAGGAAGGAGTGGGCTGTTGAGACTTCTTTAATATACTACAATGGTAGAGCTAAGGCAATTAACCCATACAGCCCTGGAAGTTCACAGTTGTGAAGAGGACCATGCAGCATCCCTGAAGAGACAATGGGGTTGATTTACTAAAGCTGGAGAGTGCAGAAACCGGTGCAGCTGTGCATGCTAGCCAATCAGCTTCTAACCTCAGCTGGTTTAACCGCTTGCCGACCGCTGGTCGGCAGTTGACGGCGGCAAGGTGGCTCTTTCCCGCAAAACACCGTGGGATCGCTGCGGGATCGAGCCTAGTGAGCGTGCGTGCGCCGCCGGAGGCGCGCCCACGCGCTCACTGTGTTCGGGGAGGGCCAGGGAGCGGGTGCGGCAGAGTCGATCTCCGCCGGCCACCCGCGATGCCCCCCCCGGAGTGAAAGAACGGAGGTCCGTGTAAGTAAACACGGACCTCCGTTCTGTGAAGGGGGAAGGGCTGTGATCACAGCCTTCCTGTACATGGAGGCTGTGACCACTTCCCTTCCCCAGCTAGGGCAGTCCCCCCACAGTTAGAACACGCCCAGGGAACACTGTTAACCCTTAGAGCGCCCCCTGCAGGTTAACCCCTTCACTGCCAATGGCATTTACACAGTAATCAGTGCCTTTTTATAGCACTGATCGCTGTATAAATGCCAATGGTCCCAAAAAAAGTGTCAAAATGTTCCAACATGTCCGCTGAAATATCGCAGTACCGCTAAAAATCTCAGATCGCCGCCATTACTAGTAAAAAATAAAAAAAAAAAAAACCCCAAAAATGAATTCTCATCATCCGTAAACGCGACCACTTTTGCGCAAACCAATCAATAAACGCCGATTGCGATTTTTTTTTTTTTATCACAAATATGAGGAAGAATATAAATCGGCCAAAACCGATGAAAAAAAATGTTTTTTTATATTTTTTTTTGGATTTGTATTTTAGCAAAAAGTAAGACATTTGTTTTTTTTTTTTGCAAAATTGTCGCTCTTCTTTTGTTTATAGCGACGATCAGAAATGACGCAGAGGTGATCAAATACCACCAAAAGAAAGCTCTATTTGTGGGGAAAAAAGGGCGCAAATTTCGTTTGGGTACAACGCCGCACGACCGTGCAATTGTCAGTTAAAGCGACGCAGCGCCGAATCGCAAAAAGGGCTCCGGTCCTAAAGCTGGAAATCCTTCCGGGGTTGAAGTGGTTAATCAAGCTTTGACAATAAAACCTTGAAGCTGATTGGTTTCTGTGTGGAGCTGCACCAAATTTTGCACTTTCGAGCTTTAGTAAATCAACCCCAATGTCTACACTAAGAAACATTCAGGAGGACATGGGCACACTTAATAAATAAATAATGTAACTGAAGTTGTAGCTTAAAATTAACATTTTTTTTTCTTATTTTGGAAAAAGTAAGGGAATGTTATAACCTCTGTCAGTTTTTGCCATTTGTGTCCCAATAGGGAGATTTTCTTTCAGTTTCTGTCCTATAGCCAAATCAGGAAAAGAAAAGAATCCCTCCAAAGTGGAGGAATCCCTGGTTGTCATCAGGGTCACCAGGACTAGTGTCCTCAATCGAATATTTGCCCTCTATTTCTGTTCTGAGGACAACCCAAAATATGTCATTTTCAATTGCTTTTAGGGCTCTTTCACACGGGTTTGTCTGCTGATCCCTACTGAGCAGGCGGGTGACAGGTCCGTCTCTGCTCACTGTGTGAAGAGGGACCTGTGAAAGCCCCGCTCTCCTTTATGGGGATCGGATGAAAACAGATTGTCTGTCCATTTTCATCCAATCCTATCCGATTCTCCAGATGGATGGAAAATAGGGTTTCCATCCGTCTGGATTTCAGACAGGATCGGATCAGATATCAGCGGATGTCAGCGGACATGTCACTGCTAACATCCACCGCTCCATAGGGCTGAAAGGAGCTTCCGATCAGGTCCGCCTGAAAAACTGACAGGCGGACCTGATCGGACCTCCCGTGTGAAAGGGGCATTACTCTTTGTGATAAAAGTAAACAAGACAAATAGGGTGAATCAGCAATAAAAATATGAAAGAGGTTCCAATCCCTCTCCACTCTCTCCAAAACTAAAAAAAAAAAAATTTTCCTAGGTATACTTTAACAAAATGCTAGCTGTAAATTGTGATGACAATAAAGATATGGCATTATTAATATAACGACGAGCATTCCTCAAGAGTTGTCAGTGGAGAAGAGGGAGCGTTGTCTGAGGCTGGGTTCACACCTATGCGAATTGGATGTGGTTACACCACATCCAATTCGCATGACACTTGA
>BLSH010163457.1:392661-410508 GCA_018402905.1 Glandirana rugosa
AAATCAATGAGGATTCGAATAAGAGTGGGGTGTAGTAATTCCAATATCAATTGTGTTGGAAAAAAAGAAAGAATAACGTTACAAACCCAATATTTGTGAAAAAAAAGAGAGACTTATACTTTTAGGCGACTCTAGGGCTCTCGATCAGTGCCGATGGAGGTCAAAAGATGGGATCCTGTAAGAAGACACAACAGAAAGGACAATAACTCCCTGGAGGAACCCATCTGTGATCCGGAGACTCAAACACGAAGTATGTGTGAGTCATGCGGTAGAAAAATTACATTAAGAGATGTGTTTAACTAGTATTAAGTTAGAGATACTGAGGAAATGAAAAGTTTCCCCCCTCACATATACTAATGTGCCGCAAACAGGAAGTTAATATCACCAACCATTCCCATTTTATTAAGGTGTATCCATATAAATGGCCCACCCTGTAGAATCAGGATGACAAGAGAAAAGGAGTCATAGAGATTGAATTATGATCAATTTGTGTAGAGAATTACATTAAAAAGATGGCGTACTGAGTGTGTATGAAGCACAAACTCAGAGGCCTAGTGTCTACCCAAGGAGGTCCCTCAATAACAGGAAAGACAACACAGAAGAATGTCCTAGGGTAGAAAACTGGAGGTAGCCGTGACTAGCTCTCGGGATCTCAGCGGATTTTCATATTCAGAGAGAAAAAAAAGTGTTTATAACCCAAACATTGCAATAAGAAAGAAAAAAAGGTTGTGTTAACTATAACCTTAATGATGTGGGGTGAGAATAAGCTTAGGAGTAACTAAACATAGTTATAGCTATGATACAAAACATGAAATAACTATTAATGAATTAAGGTTTTAGTGTCCTTCATACAATAAATCAGAAATAGAAAACCAACAGGTGTATTACCTTTGTAAAATTTCTAATACAGTTTCTAAGGTTAATATAGTAATTTAACTAATTAGTGAATTGATGGTAGTTTTGAAAAAAGTATTTAACTCGTCAATACAAATAAGGGGTAAGAAAAGATAAGTGGGGGGGGGGGGGGGCAGGTATAATTTTCTTCTTTAAGTGCCTCCAGTTCATTATCATGTGTTAGTACATTTGTTTCAATGTCATCCACTCTGATTTCCAAGTCAGTGGTGCACTGACCTAATTCACAGATTTCCCTTTGTTAGAGTTTCAGTTATGTAATCAGAAGTCTACCTTAAGGGTCCTTTCACACGCACGGACCATTCAGGTCCGCCTGTCAGTTTTTCAGGCGGACTTGAATGGACGCTCCATTGTCCTCTATGGAGTGACGGATGTCAGCGGTGACATGTTCTCTGACATCTGATCCGCTAAACACAGACGGATGGAAACTCTATTTTCCATCTGCCTAGCGGATCGGATCGGATGAACACGGACAGACATGTTCATCCGATCCCCCTTAGAGGAGAGTGGAGCTCTGACAGGTCCGTTTCTCCCCTGAGTGCTGAAACGGTCCTGTCATCCACCGGATCAGCGGGGATCAACGGATGAATCTCCGCTGAGCAGTGGAGCCCGTCAAAGCTGGCTCCGCTAATGTGAAAGGACCCTAAGCCTTTCTGTAACATGTTTTCTATTTGTTTCAAAATATTTGGATGTAATGACTGAAGTTATTTTCCTTGTGGAATAGTGCTATATTCACTATCAGAGTCATTACAGGCACCCTGAGGTAAATGCTGCTGCTTGGCTGTGTGAGGAGTGCCTGTGTGTGAGGAGAGAGATTGTGCCATTTTTCCAGAACCTCTAGGCTCGCCTTTGCCACAAGTGGCACCCAAAACCATACTGGTTATTCCCGGGTTACTAGGGAGGCTTGAGGTAAAGTATTTGTCTATTTACCATGTCATGCGGGTATCTTTATTAGGGATACGGAGCCTCAGAGGGACACATCCTTCTTCGGCGGCTCCGTCCTCCTCCCTCCCTTCCCTTCACTCCTTTTTAAACCCCATATATTGTTGCTGGGAAAAAGAATAGACCATTATTCCTGCTTCACTACAATGGAAAAAAGAAACTAGGTGAACTGATACTGGAGCATGCTGTGCATTAGGTCAGGTAAGATATAAAGAAAAATCAATGAAGCCTGGTGTTGATGTTTCCTTTCTCCATTCAGGAAAAAAGGGTTACAACTTGGATCAAAAAGCAGAAAGAATACTCCAATAGGTGCATTTACACCGAAAATCAAGAAAGAAATTGACACAAATCATCATCAGGAAATGTAAATATTAGTAATATTATTGTAGGTCTATACACAATGTTAGTTGCTTAGTAAATCCAGTACTCACCATTTACATGAAGGAGATAGAAGCAAATGACATAAACAACCATTGCAGATTCTCAGATGACCCCAGAGATACTTATCACTGTACATAACTTGTGTAGTCTGAGCTCACTTTTCAGTGTCTGCAGGTCTGATACTTTCTGTGGACAGGTCCTCCCTCCTACAAACATTGCATGACAAAGTGTTCCAGATTACTTCTGCTAGTGGACCACAAAATACGAAGAAACTGAAACATAAGAGACCACTGACTTTGTATTCTCATCATCACTGAACTTCCTTTATGACTAATTAGTGTGTCATCTTTAATAAAAATGAGATAGTTGGTTTCCTGCACAGATAAGACTTCTTAGATCACATTTCAAGGGGATCTCTAAGAAAAGGGTGTCCCTGATTTCTTTTGACTCTTGAATGTTCTGTTGGGCCTCTCCTTTTCTGTTAAACCAAACAAAAGTATGCCTGTTCCAGAACAAGAAAGGGGATGTAACAAAAACAAAAGCTAGAGGGTCTTAGCAGGCTTTATAAGGGGTAGTATGTGCAGCAGAAGAGTGTGGAGGGTATGACAGGGAGCAGCATGTACAGGAGTGAAGTGTCGAGGGTATGACAGTGGGCAGTATTTGCAGGACAGGAGTATGGAGGGTATGAGAGTTGGCAGTATAAATAGGAGAGAACCATGGAGGGTATGACAGTGGGCAATATTCATGGAAGAGGAGTGTGGAGTGTATGACAGTGAGCTCCATGTACAGGAGTGTAGTGTGGCGGGTATGACAGTGGGCAGTATGTCTGGGAGAAGAGTGGTGGGTATTAGAGTGGGCAGCGGAGCAGGAGAGGAGTGTGGAGGGTATGATAGTGGGCAGTATGTACAGTGCTTCCAGAAAGTATTCACAGCGCTTCACTTTTTCCACATTTTGTTATGTTACAGCCTTATTCCAAAATGGATTAAATTCATTATTTTCCTCAAATTCTACAAACAATACCCCATAATGACAATGTGAAAGAAGTTTCATTGAAATATTTGCAAATTTATTAAAAAGAAAAAAACAGATACATAAGTATTCACAGTCAATACTTTGTTGAAGCACATTTGGCACCAATTACAGCCTCAAGTCTTTTTTGAATATGATGCTACAAGCTTGGCACACCTGTTTTTGTCAATTTCTCCCATTCTTCTTTGCAGGACCCCTCAACCTCCATCAGGTTGGGTGGGGATTGTTGGTGCACAGACATTTTCAGATCTCTCCAGCGATGTTCAATTGGAAGATGAACCTTTGCCCCACTCTGTAGTCTAGATGGCTCTGGAGCAGGTTTTCGTCAAGGATGTCTCTAAACATTGCTGAATTCATCTTTCCCCCGATCCATACTAGTCTTCCAGTTCCTGCCCCTGAAATACATCCCCACAGCATGATGCTGCCACCACCAGGTTTCACTGTAGAGATGGTATTGGCCAAGTGATGAGCGGTGCCTAGTTTCCTCCAGACATGAGGCTTGCCATTCAGGCCAAAGAGTTCAATCTTCATTTCATCAGACCAGAGAATTTTGTTTCTCGTGGTCTGAGAGTCCTTCAGGTGCCTTTTGGCAAACTCCAGGTTGGCTGTTATGTGCCTTTTACTGAGGAGTGGCTTCCGTCTGGCCACTCTACCATACAGGCCTGATTGGTGGAGTGCTGCAGAGATGGTTGTTCTTCTGGAAGGTTCTCCTCTCTCCACAGAGAAACACTGGAGCTCTGTCAGAGTGATCATTGGGTTGTTGGTCACCTCCCTGACTAAGGCCTTTCTCCTCCGATCACTCAGTTTAGCCGGGCGGCCCACTCTAGGAAGTGTCCTGGTGGTTCCAAACTTCCATTTACAGATGATGGAGGCCACTGGGCTCATTGGGACATTCAATGCTGTAGAAATGTTGCTGTACCCTTCCCCAGATCTGTGCCTCGATACAATCCTGTCTTGGAGGTCTACAGACAATTCCTTGGACTTCATGGCTTGGTTTGTGCTCTGACATGCACTTTTAACTGTGGGAGCTTATACAGACAGGCGTGTGCCTTTCCAAATCAAGTTCAATCAACTGACTTACCACAGGTGGACTCCAATCAAGTTGTTGAAACATCTCTAAAGGATGATCAGTGGAAACAGGATGCACCTGAGCTCAATTTTGAGTGCCATGGCAAAGGCTGTGAATACTTATGTACATGGGATTTTTCATTTTTTATTAATTTGCAAAGATTTCAAACTAACATATTTCACATTGCCATTATGGGGTATTGTTTGCAGAATTTTGAGGAAAATAATACATTTGGAATAAGGCTGTAACATAACAAAATGTGAAAAAAGTGAAGTGTTGTGAATACTATCCGGATGCACTTAGGGTTGCCACATAATCCCTTTAATCCAGGACACATATTAATTACACAGGTTCTGTGGCTGATTAAGGTGGCAATTAAACTCACTTGGAGCCTTATCTGCATTAAATTCGCCTCAGAACAACCTGTGCACATGGGCGTCCGCAGAACTTTTTCCAGGGGGGGGGGGGGGGCATAATTTCAAGGTCATCTATGCTCTGCCCCTTTTTGACAATGTCATAATTACATTATCACGGTCAGAGACTGCAGACGTAGTACAGGAGATGGTCAGAGACTGCAGACATGATCCAGGAGATGGTCAGAGACTGCAGACGTGGTGCAGGAGATGGTCAGAGACTGCAGACATGATCCAGGAGATGGTCAGAGACTGCAGACATGATCCAGGAGATTGTCAGAGACTGCAGACGTGATACAGGAGATGGTCAGAGACTGCAGACATGATCCAGGAGATGGTCAGAGACTGCGGACATGATACAGGAGACGGTCAGAAACTGTAGACATGGTACAGGAGACAGTCAGAGACTGCAGACATGGTACAGGAGACGGTCAGAGACTGCGGACATAGTACAGGATACGGTCAGAGACTGCAGACATAGCACAGGAGATAGTCAGAGACTGCGGACATGGTACAGGAAACTGTCAGAAACTGCATACATGGCTCAAGAGGATAAGGACCTAGTGGGGAACCCCCCGATCTGATTCCAGGGGGGGGCAATTGCCCCCCCTTGCCCCTACCTGCGGACGCCCATGCCTGTGCAATTCTTATGTGTGCTGGATTAAAGGGATGATGTGGCAACCCTAGATGCACTATAGGTGCTGAAAGTTTACAGCACATACACTGGGTACTGAGTGCTGAGGGGGTAACCGACATGATCTGGATAATGGATGCTGAGAAATTAACAATCATGCCTGGGGACTGATCACTGAAGAAGATAATGCACATGGGCTTAGAACTGGCAATTGAGGTGTTATCACATATGTACAGTGGAATGGGCAGATTTGTTATTGCACCAAAGTTAAGACTTGGTGCTAAGGTGTTAATGTATACACGTTGGACATAGGTCGCTGAGGAGTTAATGCACACCCACTGAGGGGTTGATATACTGTATATACAAGCAAATCACATACACTGCAGACAGGTCATGGGGGGGAGGGGGCTAGGGGGGAGTTTAAGGTTCCAATGCTTATAAGCCGAGAGAGTGAGGAGTTAACTTTTCTTAGGTGGCAGCTGATCACCAGTGATGAGATCAGGTATATTCGGACACGAGCCTGAACACGCCTGAGCTTTCCCGTGGGAAAGCTGCCAAAGCCAACAACCAATCATAGGCAGCAGAGGCATTCCCCGCGCCGCAGCCGCACGTATATATGCTCGTTTTTTGTTTTTTCGCAAATCCTGGACAATAAAACATTACAAAACTAAATAAAATGCACTTTTTATTTATTTATTTTTTGAGCAGTGTTAGTTTAAATATAAATAGTGTTATTGCACATAAAAGTGCACATTATATTCTGTAATTTGTCCTGTTTAACCTGTTGAGATCCGCGCTATAGCGAAAGACGGCTACAACGCGGATCTCAATCTCAGGGAGGATGTCTATTGACGTCCTCCCCTTTGCACGCCCCCGGCACGCATTCACAGGCCACGGCGCGCGCGCGGCCGCCGCACGCTGCGTGGGCGTGCCCGCGGGTCGGGCGGACTCGATGTCCGCTCCTGACCCGTGATCGCCTGCGGAGCTGCAGAACGGGGAACCGCCAATGTAAACACGGCGGTTCTCCGTTCTGTGAGAGGGGAATAAGCAGATCTACTGATCCCTGTCAATGGGATCAGTTAGATCTGTTATGTCCCTGCCAACCCATCCCCCCACAGTTAGAACACACCCAGGGAACACTGTTAACCCCTTCACTGCCCGCTGCAGGTTAACCCCTTCACTTACAATGACATTTACACAGTAATCAGTGGAGATTTAAATTTCTGATCGCTGTATAAATGTCATTGGTCCCAAAAAAGTGTCAAAAATGTCCGACGTGTCTGCCCCAATATCAAAGTCCCGATAAAAATCACAGATCGCCGCCATTACCAGTAAAAAAAAAATAATAATAAAAATGCCATAAATCAATTCCCATAGTTTGTAGATGCGATAACCTTTGCGCAAACCAATCAATAAACGCCGATTGCAATTTTTTTTACCAAAAATATGTAGAAGAATATAAATTGGCCAAAACCGATGAATATTTTTTTTTTTCATATTTTATTTTTGGATATTTATTAGAGCAAAAAGTAAAAAATATTGTTCTTTTTTCAAAATCGTCGCTCTTTGTTTGTTTATAGCGCAAAAAATAAAAACCGCAGAGGTGATCAAATACCACCAAAAGAAAGCTCTATTTGTGGGGAAAAAAATGATAAAAATTTTGTTTGGGTACAGTGTCGCACGACCGCGCAATTGTCATTCAAAATGCGACATCGCTGAAAGCCGAAAATTGGTCTGGGCAGGAGGGGGGTTTAAGTGCCCAGTAAGGAAGAGGTTAAAATGTCACTAAGGCCTCATATATACACTCACAGGCCTTTTGAAAAAACTATGAATATCCCAGTATTTGTTAAGGCTGATTGTGCTGGCTGCTCACCTTTCTACTGACTAGCGCGGTATTCTTCTCTATTTTTCCTTTTGAAAAAACGAGCTGTAACATCGGTACCGACGCCAGGAAAAAATCAGCGTTAAAAACGCGATTTCATTAGCGTTTTGCATTGGCATTAATGCGCGTTATTGAGCGTCAGCGATAAGTCGCGTTTTGTTTAAAAATACATCCCTCTGCTATTTTCGGACATTTTAAAAAGCCGGTTAACATTGCCACAGCGTTAATGTGTGTTATTGAGCGTTTTGCCATCTTAGCGTCAAAAATGCTCTAACGCTGCAGCTTCGGAACACGCGGGTCTGGCGTTCGTTTTACAGCTTAAGAACGCCGACGCCATCTACAGCTCATTCATGTCAACGTGTATATGAGGCCATTGAATAACATGGTGTGGCGTTCTTAAGCTGTAAAAACAGCTCAAAAATGCGGTGTTAATAACGCCCGTGTGTATGAGGCCTAAAAAGCAAAGCACTACAAAGTTATTTACGAATAAAATAAAAACATTTTTTTTAATTTTGCACTTTTTAAAATGTGAAACATATAAATATATGTTAAAGGTATACAAAATATTAATGAACACAAAAAAAGATTAAATATTATTGGTTAATAATATAGGAAAGAAAAAAAAAAGGAAGAAAAATAATAGTTGAAAGGAGAAGGAGAATAAGGAGTTAATTAAGGCGGATTAGAGTAAACTAAGGCTACTTTCACACTGGGCACCGGGGCGGTGGAGCATTAGTGGTAAATTCCCGCTAGTCACAGCGAGGATTTACCGTTGTTAGAGCGGCGCTACGGCTGCAGGAGCAGTGCGCTTTTAACCCCCCCACAAGGGATTTAAACGGGGTTAAAAGTGCCCGCTCTCTGCGCTTCTGAAGTGGTGTGCAGCTGCTTTGGAAGCGCTGCCCCATTGTTTTCAATGGGCAGGGGCGGTGGAGGAACGGTGTATTATCGCGCAGCGCACCGCCCCAAAGATGCTGCTTGCAGGACTTTTTGTAACGTCCTGCAAGCGCACCGCCCCAGTGTGAAAGCACTCCTGCTTTTACATTGGGGTGGGTGGGGAGTGACTTTTGAGGCACTTTACAGGCGCTATTTTTAGCTAAACAGCGTCTGTAAAGCGCCTCAGTGTGAAAGGAGCCTGAGAGTTAATAAGGGGTTAAATAGAGGAACATTTTATTTAAAAAGCAAAAGATAACAACTTTTTGTACTAGTCAGTTGCTTTAACCACTTCAGCCCCGGAAGGTTTCACCCCCTTAATGACCAGGCCATTTCTTGTGATACGGCACTGCGTTGCTTTAACTGACAATTGCGTGGCCATGCGACGTTGTACCCAAATAAAATTGATGTCCTTTTTTTACAACATATAGAGCTTTCTTTTCGTGGCATTTGATCACTTCTGCGGTTTTTATTGTTTGCGCTATAAACCAGCTGGGAGGAGCTGGTGATGTCACGACCGCCCTGTGGACAGTGTGCGGCCAAGCAGAGAGCTGGCAGCTGATCACCCAGGGGATTGCAGCCTGTTCTCATATGGTGAATAGCTTGAGTGCACCGGAGTTGGTGCACTGGAAAATGTGAGTGTTTTTAATCTTTTTAATAAATAGAAATAGTTTAAAAGGATTCAGCACTATGTAGTTTCCTCTTTTCCATACACATTACCTTGATTCATATGTGGAGTCTGACAAAGTGTATGCCTGAGGAGGATTTAACCCCATAGAGGAAAGTGCGACTTGGCCCATCAGGGTTGGCACCTGAAGGTGAGCGCATAGTGTAACCGGTGGTGGTGTGTGGTCCCACTGTGAAGCATGTTAAGCTTGGAATCCATCTGTCTTAGATGTTGACAGTTCACACTAAGCACCTTTTTTTTGCACTATTTGCACAAAGAACTTATTCAAGTTATTGCAACGCATGAACTGTTTAAAGGACTTTTTATTACCAACAGCGATTTTTCATTTTTCACTTATCAAAGACTATAAGATTGATTGTCACATTTGTTTTATATTAATGCACTGCGTTTTATGCACTTTTGCACTTTACCCACTGGGTGGCAATATTTTATGTACATTTTTTTTTATATTGCGCAGCACCAACTTATGATTTATTATTTCAAATGTTCTTTCTTATTTCCAAATTTCGGAAATTCAGAAATAAGAAAGAACATTTGAAATAATAAGTTATTAATTTATTATTATAACTTATTATAAATTATAATAAGTTATTATTTCAAATGTTCCTTCTTATTTCCAAATTTCCGAAATTCAGAAATAAGAAAGAACATTTGAAATAATAATAATTTTCTTGAAAATATGGCTGTTAGTGATAAATATTTCATATTTAAGTTCACTATAAAGGAAATTCCAATAACTATAATTTAATAGTTATTTATTAGTTAGTTATTATTTCAAATGTTCTGTGTTATTTTTGAATTTTCGGATTTCCGAATTTCGGATTTTTGGCTGTTCCTGAGTGCCGAATTACCGCAATTACCGAATTACCGCAAACTTCCGAATTACTGCAATTGCCGAATTACCGCAGATTTTCGAATTACCGCAAATGTCGAATTACCGCAAATTTCTGAATTTCCGAAAAAATAAAAAAAATTAGAAAAGCGAAAACGAAAAAAAAAAATTCAGCCATGTACACGTCTAAAAAAATACACAGTGTCTCTTCTACCTCCACTTTTGGAGCACACCCAGCATTTCTTCTGGCATCTTTGGCCTGTTTCACGGATGGGGAGTTTTTCAGGAAAGTGACGTTCTTGTAGTCTGCTCACTGAATCCAAGCGAATATTTTCTGGTGGGCCTTCAGGGTACACTAGGGGGGTGATGACATCTTCATAGAAAGGATATGGGGTTCTCGGTTGATTTTTGGTAAGTAATATAACTGTTATACATGGCCAAACTGAAAAGGTATATAGAAACTTTCTTGTACCAATGGTGGGATTTTCTTGTGGGAAGGTAGGGTTCGATCATCTGGTCATTGAAGTCTACACCCCCCATGAACAAATTATATTCATGGACACAAGCTGGTTTCTGGATTGTGTCTTCTCTCCTCCTGGGGATTTCCATGTAGGTGTCATCGTATATTGAAGTTAGTATGTTCACGTTCCGTCTGTCCCTCCGCTTGACAGCCAATAGCTCCTGGTTCCGCAAAGAAGCAGACTCCTTTTTTTGTAGCCTTTAGTTAACGAGCCATTGTGGGAAGCCCTTTCTGTTGGTTCCGATTGTACTGCATGCTGGAGTCTGCCTCCGGTAAAGGTTGCGGAAGAGGGGCAAACTTGAATAAAAGTTATACACATAAAGGTGGTAACTTTTTCCAAGTAGTGGATAGATGAGCTCCTAAACAACCTTTCCACTGGCTCCAATATACTCAGGGCATTCACGGGGATGCAGTTGGGTGTCCTTTCCTTCATAGACCAAGAAGGCATAGATGTAGCCGATGGCTCGGTCACAAAGTTTGTACAGTTTAACCCCATATTGGGCCCTTTTCCTGGGGATAAACTGCTTTATGGCCAGCCTGCCTGTGAATTTTATAAGGGACTCATCAATGGAGATATTTTGGTTGGTGGTATATAACTGGGCAAATTTTTCAGAAAAATAATTTTCTATTAATTTTAAATAATTTGTCATAAGCTGGGTCATTGCGGGGGGAGGGCACTGTGCGCTGTCATTATAGTGCAGGAACCGCATAATCATAAGGTATCTTGACCTTGGCATGAGGGATGAATAGATTGGCATGTGGTGGATGGGCTTGGTGGACCAATAGGAGTACAGTTCGTTTTTTTTGTGATTCCCATATTAAATGTTAGGCATAGAAAAATGTAAAATTCCTCCACTGTAAGTTCTCTCCACTCAAAGGGATGGTCGTAACTAGAACCAGGGTTGTTTGCGATGAAATGCTGTGCATAGAGGTTGCACTGGGCCACGATGGATGATAGAAAGTAAAAATTTTATTAAAATAATCAATCAGGGCAAAATCTTCCAGATTTACCTGGACACCTGGCTGGGCGGTGAAAGGGGGGAGGTTTGCTGCTCAGAGGGAAGCCACAGGGGGTTCGGAATGGCATAGGGAATGCTGGCATGGGTCCTTGAGATGACACCCCACTAGTGCTTGGCCTTTGTTGCAGTGGCACTGCACTAGAGGCGGTAGGCACTGTGCTAGATGTGGAAGGCACTGTGCTAGATGTGGATGGCACTGCGCTAGAGGTGGATGGCACTGCGCTACTTGTAGTAGCCTGCTGCTCCTCGCCAGAATGCCTTAGTTTCATGGGCACCAGTTCTTCTTCCTTCAATTCTGAATCAGACCCACTGCTTACAACAGGCTCATAATCAGAATCAGAATCAGACGCAGACACAGAATCTGGTATGCCTCCTCAGTGGAATATTTTTTTGCCATACTGGTGACTGTGGTGCGATGTGGATGCACTGATGGGTGCTGATGAGGGTTCACTGATGAGGTTGCACTGATGTGCACCAATGCACCAATGCACTGCGGCTGCACTGATTAGCTGGCACTGCTGAGGTGGCACTGGCGGGCGCTGATGAGGATCCAATGATAGGGTGGCACTGATGAGCGCTCACTTATGGGCACTGATGTGCACTATTGGGCACTGTAGTGGCACTGATGAGCACTGTAGTGGCACTGATGGGCACTTTAGTGGCAATGAAGGCGCAGATGAGCACTGCAGTTGCACTAATGTAGCACTGATGAGCACTGTAGTGGCACTGATGAGCACTTTAGTGGCAATGAAGACACAGGTGGCACTGATGGGCACAGGTGGCACTGGTAGGCACAGGTGGCACTGATGGGCATGCTGGTGGCACTGATGTGGTACTGATGACAAAGATGATTACTGTAGTTGCACTAATGTAGCACTGATAAGCACTTTAGTGGCAATGAAAGCACAGGGGGCACTGGTGTGGCACTGATGTGGCACTGACAGGCACTGGTGTGGCACTGTAGTGACACTAATGGCACAGATAAGCACGGTAGTGGTACTGATGGGCACAGGTAGCACAGATGATCACTGGTATGGCACTGGTGTGGCACTGCAGTTGCACTGATGGCACAGGTGAGCACTGTAGTGGCACTGATGGGCACAGGTGGCACTGTAGTGGCACTGATGGGATCTCTGGTGGCACTAATGAGCACTGTAGTGGCACTGACGGCACTGTAGGGCACTGATGTGGCACTTTAGTGGCACTGATGGCACTGTAGGACACCGATATGGCACTGTGGTGGCACAGATGTGGCACTGGTAGCACAAGTAGAACACTGCTGGGAATGACTGGGCACTGCTGGGCACAGTAAAAAGGCACAGAAACTTACAGTTTACAACTGCAGGGCATCGATAACTCTCGTCTCCACACACAAGCTGGATCGGTGTGAGGAGAGGAGAGAGCTGACACTCTCGATGACCCCGCAGTGTTTACATTGTGATCACGCCATCATTGGACAGCGTGATCACATGGTAAAGGGCTGCTGCCATTGGCCCTTTACCGCGATCCATGATCCGCTGGATCCTGTGAACCCAGCAAGCACAGAGACTCCCGTGTGCACACCCCAGGGGGAGCGTGATTCTGGGAGGACATTATAGTATGCCCTCCCAGAACAATGGATCCATCTTGCGGCCGTGTATTTACATTACACGGTCGGCAAGTGGTTAACCACTTCCCACCCGGCGTATAGACAAATAACGTCCGGGCGGGTGGTTCATTATCCTGACTGGACGTCTATTGACGTCCTCAGGATAATCCTCAATTGCGGCGTTCAGTGGTGCCGTGGGTCAGTCTGACCCACCGCATTACCGACCGAGGTAAAAGGCTTCGTTCCGAAGCCTTTTACCATGTGATCAGCCGTGACCAAACAAGGCTGATCACACTGTAAATAGGAAGAGCCGTTTATCAGCTTTTCCTCTGCTCAGGTCTGCAGACCTGAGCAGTAGAGAGCCGATCGGCTGCTCGCCTGATGAGGGGGGGCTGCGCTGAATGATTATCAGTGCAGCCACCCTCAGGATCACCCCACTGGACCACCAGGGAGCCTGCCCAGGACCACTAGGGAGCCCCCCCCCCCCGGACACTGTGAGGAGACCACCCAGGACCACCAGGGAGGGAAAATGGAGGCCGCCCAGGACCACCAGGGAGCCCCCACTAGACCACTAGGTAAGGGCAATACAGTGCACTGTAGGGATGGCACTGTGCCCATGTATGATGCCTGCCAGTGCCCTCCCTAACAGTGCTATATGCACCAGTGCCACCTATCAGTTACCACCTGTGCCACCTATCAGTGCCCACCTGTGCCACCTAAAAGTGCCACCTCTCAGTGCCCAGCAGTGCCACCTATCTGCCCATCAGTGCCCAGTGTCACCTATCAGTGCCGCCTACGAGTGTCCATCAGTGCCGCATATCAGTGCCACGTGCCAGTGCCCGTCAGCGTTGCTTATCAGTGCCGCCCATCAGTGCTGCATATGTGCCCCATCATCAGTGCAACCTTATCAGTGCCACCTCATCAGTGCCAATCTGTACTGCCTCCTCAGTGCCTGTCAGTCTAGCCTCATCAGTGTAGCCACATCAGTGCCCGTCAGTGCCAGAAAATGTACGTTATACAAAGTTTTGTGACAGAAACAAAGAAAAATTGGGGGTTTTTTTCAAAATTTTCGGTCTTTTTTTATTTATAGCGCAAAAAATAAAAAACGCAGAGGCGATCAAATACCACCAAAAGAAAGCTCTATTTGTGGGAACAAAATGATAAAAATTTTGTTTGGGTACAGTGTCGCACGGCCGCGCAATTCTCATTCAAAATGCAACAGCACTGAAAGCTGAAAATTGGTCTGGGCGGGAAGTGCTCTAAATGCCCGGTATTGAAGTGGTTAAAGCCCCTACTCATTTAGACAGGAGCCAATGAACCTACCAGCATGTCTGCGGAGTGTGGGAGGAAACTCAATTGGTGTCTTGGCCAGGTATGGGAAAAAGGACACTAATGATATCAACTCTGTTTGCCTCTTAGCTGGCCATTGAGGTTGTAATTCCTGGTATGCGCAGTGCAGTTACATCTTGCGCTTGTGTTGGGTGGAGGTTCAATTTGAAAGTTAATGTTTTCTAAACATATACATGCACACACAACAGTCTACTGTACATAAATATAATATATATATATATATATACCTGCGCTAATGGGTGTAGTGCATAAACAAACTACATAAAAAATATAATAAATGTGGATGTGAGATTGCTGCACCTTTAAAGGTGTAGTGCCTTTAAATCATGTGTATGTGTGACAAAAGGGCGCTCTCACTGTGAATCCTGATATCAATACATATAAACAATTGCATTAAATTCATATACAGTATATACTGTACAACTGTTCAAATGTCCAAAATTCGAAATTCAAAAATCAATTTAACCACTTGCCGACCGCCTCATGTACATAAACAGCGGCAAGTTTGCTCCGCTGCGCAGATCGCCGTCTATAAACGGTGATCCGCGCAGCCTCAGTTGCTCTCGTGCCCGCCACACTCTACCTGAGTGTGGCCGTGGGTCGGGCGGACTCGATCGTCTTCTAGAGTGGAAGAACAGGGAACCGCCGATGTAAACACGACGGTTTCCCGTTCTGTCAGTGGGCATGACAGTGATCTACTGATCCCTGTCACCGGGATCAGTTAGATCTGTCATGTCCCTGCTAGCCCAGCCCCCACACAGTTAGAACATGCCTAGGGAACACAGTTAACCCCTTGATTGCCCCCTGCAGGTTAACCCCTTCTCTGCCAGTGGCATTTATACAGTAATCAGTGGCTATATTTATGTCAATGGTCCCAAAAAAGTGTCAAAAATGTCCGATATGTCCGCCGCAATATCGCAATCCCGGTAAAAACCACAGAACGCCACCATTACCAGTAAAAAAAAAAAAAAGTAAAAACGCCATAAATTAATTCTCATGGTTTGTAAACGCGGCAACTTTTGCGTAAACCAATCAATAAACGCTTTTTGCGATTTTATTTATCAAAAATATGAGGAAGAATATATATCGGCCAAAACTGATGAATAGATTTGTTCTTTTATTTATTTATTTTTTTTGATATGTATTATAGCAAAATGTAAAAAATATTGTTTTTATTTCAAAATTGTCGCTCTTTTTTTGTTTATAGCGCAGGACGTCAATGTCATTTGGGTACAAGTCACACGACAGTGCAATTGTCAGTTAAAGCGACGCAGTGCCGAATCGCAAAAAGTGCTCTGGTCAGGAAGGGAGTAAATCCTTCCGGGACTAAAGTGGTTAAAAAGCCCATCATTATTGGTGATATTCTTAATCAAATATTAAAGTGCTGTAGTGCCAAGTGCTGTAAACAAAGTCGGTGCAGTCTGTGCTCCCCTCCTATGTGCCCGCTCACTCACCAGCTGCTATAGACTCCCATAACAGAAGTCATATGCACTTTGCAAATCATCATAGATGCTGGGATTAGTAGTCCTCCAACGAGGCTCCTTCTTTGTAGATAAAGATTTTCCTCATGTGTAGTATAATGGCAGAAAAAAGGGAAAGTATATAGCGTAATTCCGTATATTAAAATGGTAGTATAAAACACAGTATTCCACTCACTTTGTACAAGACAAAACAAGCATAAAAAAACGGAAGTCCACTGCCACTTGCATGTCAGCAGCCAGATCTGATGTCACCACCCACGGTTACCCCAGCATCTAAGATGATTTACAAAGTGCATATGATTTCTGTAATGGGAGTCAATAGCAGCTGGTGAGTGAGCGCGCACATAGGAGGGGAGCTGCACAGTCTACTATACATATCATTGGTTACAGAAACTGATGCTAGGGAATTAATCAATTTTATGGAGAAGCCACTTTTGTATTTTGTATATACAGTATATTATATTCTGCATATGCAGTCTAAGGTGCCACAACCCGTTTAACAATATCTACTGGACTAATTTCACACACATTCTTTTTTTGTGTATAAAGGAAGTTTATTTTTGGTGGTTAATGTGAGATAAGCGGAAGGATGTTGACAGATAACCCTCTATCCCATACTGCATACTCTTTATATATTATGTAGAAAAATCTGCATAAGTTGCTATTTAGTTTATATCAATAAGCTTCTATTCATAAACAAATACATGATGTTTTCTTGGTGCTAGAACTGATGACCATGGTGGCAGTTGGGTTGTGCCTGCAAGTAAAAGCATCATTCAAAACTTATGGCCATCATCACCCGTAAGCCTATCACCTGATCACATTGAACAATAGACTTCATACCATAGTCAGCAATGGAATATATCAAGGATCTGATCATCAACATTTTTTTTTTTTTATTTTAGATACAGGTGTGAAAAAAGGAACTTGTAACAAGCCATTCACTGATCATTTAAAAGGATAGCAGTAGTGAAACTTGTGGTGCCCATTGTCACAGGCACAGAAGGCGAAGGCACTCTCAGTCGCATAAGCCAATGTCTCCTCTGTAGTGCTGGCTAGTATGGCAATTAGAGGCTTAAATCAGATGTGAGGACTGAGGAGGTGACACTGTGCTGGGTGATCTTTGACTTCTACCATGTTGTTCAGGTAGATCTCCACCTATATAAGGTTGCCTACCCCTGATCTAAGGCCAGCTGGCTTCAGCTCTCAATCGTGTGCTGAGAGGCAGAGCCACCTGTCAATCACAGCTGGTTGCATCCCAGCAATATTGTTGAGATCCTTCCAGAGCCTGGAGCAACTCTCTGGCATCAGATGACTGTGGATTATAGCCCACTGTCAGCTGACTCCTGTAAGTGTACTCCAATTAACCACAAGAGATGTATAGCCAAGAACGATTTGGCCATACCGCTCTAAATATTTGATATGACTAGTTAAAAAGTATAAATCATCGGTTACAACCATATTATTTTATGTACCCGTACCAGAATAAACTGTAACAATAACCTTTATTATAGCTCATAAATTCTTATTTTTATGTCTTTGAAAACTTAATTTATAAACAAAATCTTTCAAACACTTTCTTCCTCCAATGTTCACTTATTTTGTTTCACTTGTTCATGGTTCAAACCCTGCAGAAAGAAATTGTTAGAAAGTATGAGTGTCAAGTATTAGTCAACATTGCAATATGTTTGCTCCACTCAATATACTGTATATAAGCGAAGGTCTTCTGAAATATTATACCATCTCTAATATTACTGGCTATGTTTTTTTACATTGAATTCCTAAATTTAATATACAAAATAAAAATGTGCCTTTTGGGGGTTGCAATTTTCTTTATTTTCTTTATTTCACAAATACATAATCAGTGCAACATAATTCTTAAAGGATGACTGTACTTTTTAAAAAAATAACTCATTAGATATATAAATTTAGAAACCAAGCAACACTGTAAATATAACTTCTGCCCTTTTTTTATTATACTTTTAGAACACGTTTAAAGGCTAAGTTTACCTTTTCAGGCAGAATTTCACTTTTTATAATAAATAGAAGCTTCTTCTAATGTTCTTTCTGCTCAAGCCATCCTGATCTGCTTATCTCTCACTTACCTATAGCAGCTTTCACAAGCATGCGGAGGGGTGTGGGCTTCCTCCCGTGTTGCGTGCCCCCCCCCCCCCCCC
>BLSH010163470.1:9913-26559 GCA_018402905.1 Glandirana rugosa
AGCTGCAGGTTTTTGAAGTACCACAGCCTGGGGACATAGACGTCAGCTGCTGCAGCTCCTGACCTCTCTGATTTTTCAATTTTCTTCAGCTCCCTCATATAGGTGGTCCTGAGGTTGGCAATTTTCTCCCGCACAAATTTATAGTCAGCATGAGGGTCCACCGCTTTACACAGCTCAGCCAGTTTGTCCAATGCTGTCCGCTTTATTATTTTGTTGGAGTAGTCCTTGCTCCTGACCCTCCAGAGACAAGGTAGCTGATGGTACATGTCAATGAACTGTGGCAGGAACAGGAGAGTTAAATTTATCACTCATGATGCCTGCAAGACACAACACAAGACAAAGCATAATGCAACTTCATCTGGCATACCCATAAGCTGGACCCAATATAGGCCCCAATCCAAGCAGTATAGGCCATTAACCCCCCATCTAGGCCCAAATCCATGCAGTATAGGCCATTAACCCTCCCCCCATCTAGGCCCCAACACAAGCAGTATAGGCCACTACCCACCTATGCCACAAGTTGAACGTTCCTTATCTGCACAATTTCTCAGGTTGCCAATCGATCGTCCTCCACTCACAGATCATAGCTATGGCCGTTCTATCGAACGTGCGATCTAGCTTTATACACTGTGCATGCGCCCAACTCCGCTCTCAGGTGCGTCATGACGCTTGGGTGTGAACGGCTCTCCTATCCTACATGCGACACACTCTGCAGAACATTCGTGGTGAATATGGCGCATTTCGCAAGTTGCAGACAGGCCCACGGTGCTGGATCTCACCGGAGGCCAAAAGCCCCACCAATGGGCAAAGCTGAGATGGGTGACGTGGTGGGCATCATGAAGCAAAGATCAAAGCCCAACAGCAGAAAAGATTATATTTGGGAGAAGGTGATCTCAGTTCTCCATAAAGAATATGGTGCATTCGAAAAATCAACTACACAAAAGATCGTCTGATCTTAAGCACCGGAAACAAGACCAAGTTGATAAGATCCATCATATCCTTAAAAAAAGTAAGCAATAGCTGTATGTTAGCAATATGTATATGTGTAAATTATGTGTCTGTATATGTTCTTGGTAAAAGTAGCTAGAGAGAATTATAGCTAAGCTTAGAAACTGTTTGTATGCCTTGGGATTCCAACTTTCAAGGTAAATCTAAAGCATATATGAAGAATAGAATTTGTTAATGTTTTTAGTCATTCCTTTAGCTTTTGCAATAGGGAAACATTAAAAAAATGCAAGCTAAAGTAAGAAATAATATACTGTTCATCCAGGGTAAGCCTAGTAAGCTGCTGGCACCACAATATGAGCCACTATGTGAAAGAACAAAACAAATAAAAGTGCCGCGCTATGTTATTTGTAAAACACTTTAAGATTTTAACAGAAAAAACGTATCATCTTGTAAAAAATCAGCAAAATAGTTCATAAATTCAATAGAAGAGAGATGTCTCCCAAACAGTGAAGAAAAGAGTGTCCTTAAAACGTTCACCATGAATAAAGTGCAGCAAATAGTGCAAAAATAATTGTGCTTCTTAGTGCTTCACCACGATGAGTGCATCTGTCACCATAGAATAATATATGTACTCTTACCAGAGGCAAGATTAAAACCAGCATGTAGGAATATTCTGGATGGTAGTTAGACCAACAATCTCAGTAGTGTACCAATAGAACTCCGCAGTTCATCCGCATGTCAGCCAGGGCATTCAGTGGTGGCATCAGACCCAAAAACCAGAGCATCCCTCAGCGACACACAGCCAGCAATAGGTTGTCCACATAGAAAATAAAATGGTCCACATAACTTAGTACTGTATGATATAGGAATTTATTGAAAAGAGTTGCACTTACATCTCGTACAAGGAGTTAAAACAGTAAGAAATTCCAGACTTTCAATGGCGCAATGGAGGAGGATGTGGGCTCACAGTCAACCGATGCGTTTCGTCTAAGTAGACGTCCACTGGGGTATGAGCACCAATTCACCCATTGCGATTGGTTGCGCTCCAAACCTCACAAGGCAGCAGCATTGTGGAGAGCAAGCCCGCTTGATTCAATCATTATACTGCCATCAAGTGGCCAAGTTAAAATTCATAAAACTAAAAATGGTTATTAACAGATCCAACTTTAAAATGAAATCCATAAAAATCATAAAAATATATAAGGTACCTGCAAAAATTGTTAAAATACCTAGGCTGTTGATAGCACTTTAAGTAGAACCCCCACAAATCAAATTAGGTAAAATTACTACATCAAGGTCACACAAATAAAACAATCACTTAATCTTATTATAGACCCTAATACAAGTGGCCCTATAAGATAAAGTCATCACTAGCCTACTAAATAGTTGGCCATCACTCATACACTTAAATGGCATAGAACATGGCATCCATAAACTCGGAGTCATAGCTTCAAATAGGACCCCAACAAAACCAAAGCAGATGAGGTTATTACATTAAGGACTCATGTATATAACGTTATAGAGAACAATACAGTTCTCTAGTCACATCATGGACCCAAATGTACGTACCTCACATAAATTGTGGGCATTGGTATCCTGCTAAGTAATTGACCACCACTCCTACACTTAAATGACATGGGATATGGCATCAATGCAAAGAGCTAGGCCTTATTAATAAAGGAATTAATATCCCAGTCCACATTGATGCCATATGGCCAATAAGATTTCATTTCGAAGATCCAAAAAGTTTCCAATCTGGACACTCCCCTTAAAGATGCCCCTCCTCCCCATGGGGCTGTATACCTATCAATAATGGTAAAAATTGTGCCAGTCGGATCCCTGTCATAGTATTTAAGATAATGTTTTGGAACTGTATCTTTGGTAGATCCCTTGAGGATTGCCGTGATGTGTTAATTTAATCTGACTGAAAAAGGGCGGATAGTACAACCTATATACTGTTTTTTACATGGTCACATAATCATATGGATCACATTTCTCATGGAACATGTGGCGAAATGTATAAAAGTGTAAGATTTGCCTGTAACCGCGGAGGAAAAATAATCAATCTTACGTCCACTGCAAGAATTGAATTAACAGACTCTACACCTCTCACACGGATAATATCCTTTAAAATCCTGAAAAAAGGTAGGTTTTATAGGGGTATTGGAAATATTGGGAGCAATCGTACCCCTAATTGATGTAGCCCCTCTGTAAACAATCTTAGCTCTCTCAGGGAATAATGGGCCCAACACGGCATTAGTTCTTAGAACGTCCCAATGCCTGAAAATTATGCTCTTTATCTGCCTGTGTTGGGACGAATATGTGTTAAAAAAGGACCACTTAAACACATCATTAACTGGTGGTTCAGATTTGGGCTGTTCAATAAGTAGTGATCCCCTGTCTAGGACACAGGCCCTCTCTATTTCCCTGTCAACCATAGGTGGAGGATATCCCTTTGCAAGGAATCTCGATCTAAAGGATTGGGCTTGAGCCAGAAAGGTAGCCTCATCTGTACAATTGCGTCTAAGCCTCACCATCTAGCTCCTGGGGATGGAATGTAGCCAAGTCCTATGGTGACAACTGTCGACCGAAATGTAACCATTCCGGTCGGTTGGCTTGAAGAAAGTTTTAGTCACCAATCTTCCATTGTCATTAGTGATGTCTAAATTGAGAAAGTGTATGTTAAATAAATTTGCCCCGGCTGTTAAAGTGTTTAAAGATTCTGTGCTTCGGGATCTAGAAAACTTGTCGGTTAAACCCGTATGCACGCACGCACCCTGCCCTCCGCACTGGTTTGAAGTCGTTATGTGAGAGGAAGGACTTGATAATCTGTCCGGCGGATAAGGGTGGAAGTATTGTGGTACTTGATGGCTCTTCCTATCACTCTGAAATGAGCAGAATTCTCAGTGATAGGGACACCTATCAATCACTCCCTAGGGACCCTACGAGTAAATTTAAGAAGGAGCTGGTTAAGTTGTTAGACAAAGGAGTTCAACTAAATATATTAGACAAGAAAGAACGGGCCCATCTGGTCCCGTTGGCCCCCTGGATTCCTGTCTTATATTACCTACCAAAAATTCACAAAAACATGCTTAACCCGCCTGGCCACCCAATCGTGAGTGGGATCGATTCAGTCAACTCACGCATTGGGCGGTATATTGACTTCTACCTTCAGCCATTGGTGGTCAAGACACCTTCTTTCCTTAAGGATACAAAAGATACTTTAAGGTTGTTGGATTCTGCTCAATTGAATGTGGATACTTATATGGCTACAGCCGATGTTGCTGCTCTCTATTCAAACATTCCACATGTTTATGGGTAGGCAGCAGTTAAATACTTCCTGGGCAAGGATAATAAACTTCCCTTAATCCAACAAGATTTTATTTTGGAACTTCTTAATTTTGCAATGGAACACAACTACATGTGGTATGACGGCACATTTTATTTACAGGTCAGGGGGGTTGCCATGGGGGCTAAATTTGCCTCCAGCTTGGCCAATTTATATATGGCCAAGTGGGAGGAGGATGTCGTCTATGCCCTAAAACCACCAGGGCTGTCCTTATGGGCTAGATATATAGATGACATCCTCCTCCTATGGGACGGCCCTCCTGACCAGCTATACAAGTTTATCACCCGGTTAAATCTCCCTAACGGTTGAAGCTAGCAATACCAACATACACTTTCTCGATTTAGACATCACTAATGACAATGGAAGATTGGTGACTACTGATCTTTATGGGGCGTGCGATAATTACTCAGACGAAGCACTGAACTATTACCTGCAATCTATAGCTTTGCCCTCCCTGTGGAAACAGGATAGCCAATCGTTAGACGCTCCACCCACACTTGAGGGGCTACAGGATGTGGCCAGCTCTTTTCCCACCTGTAAGGTGCCTAGTGATAATGGTATCCCTATGGAGGTTTATACCCAGTATGGGGATGTGTCACGTACCTGGTGGTGGAGTCTGCAATGGCCGAGGACAGCCTCTCTTACAATCCTGACTCAGGAACCCTGATATGGCAGACAGGAAAGCTCAAGAGTGCAGAATGACACGAGTGCTTGACTGGCACACAGGTGCGATGGTCGCCGGCAGGGCTGTTGATGCAGCGAGCTGGAGCAGAGAAGAAACTCCGGAGAACAGCTGACAATTCGCTCTGCAGGGCTGAACCAAGCGGGTGATGCTGGAGGAGAAGGCTGGAAACAGACTGGAACAGCAGCCAGGCCGATCAGGAACTGAAGAGTAAGCAGAAGGATGGTCAGACACGAACCAGGTCGTCAACAGGCGGGCAGCGCGGTACCAGGGAACAAGCAGAAGAATCGTCAGGGCAAGCCAAAGGTCAGGGCAGGCAGCAAGTAGCAGTGTCAGGATCAAGCCGGTAATCAAGGAACAGGTATAGCTGATGAACAGGTAACAGGATACTCAGGAACGCTGTAGACCAAACGGCATTGGTCTCATGTCACTGTTCCGTTTAAATAGTCCTTTTGGCGCCAAGAATAATCACGAACGGGGGTGCGTGCTTCCCGGTCGCGCGTGCGCACGAACGTTCGTGCCGTCCGTTCCTTCGTGCACTCGCCTGTGCACCGTGCTCCTTCGTACGGCAATACGGGTTCTTCTTCTTTCCTGACAGGATGTCATCCTGCCCAAACTGTTGCAGGTTTTCAATGCATCATGGAAATTAGGAAAACTGCCTGCATTTATGTCCACAGCGAACGTGGTATTATTGCTTAAGCCAAGGAAAGATCCGCTAGACCCCGGTTCATACAGGCCCATCTCTTTACTGCAAAGTGACATCAAGATCCTCGCCAAAGTACTAGCCAGGAGGGTAAATAAAATAATTCTTTCTGTTATACATTCCGACCAAGCGGGGTTCATCCCTGGCAAGTCTACCGCCACCAATCTCAGAAGGCTGTTCCTAAATATGCAGACCCCGACTGATAATGACGGGCAGAGGGGCCTACCATCTCTAGACGCCAATAAAGCGTTTGACAAGAATAATCACGAACGGGGGTGCGTGCTTCCCGGTCGCGCGTGCGCACGAACGTTCGTGCCGTCTGTTCCTTTGTGCACGCGCCTGCGCACCGTGCTCCTTCGTACGGCAATATGGATTCTTCTTCTTTCCTGACATTGCCCCTCCCAATGGGCAGCCTCCGGATGCCCAAACAGGCCAGTTTTTCAGGGTGTGCTCTCTGAAAAGCCTGCATCAGTCTTGGGGCGTGAACGTTGGTTTTAGGTTCCCAAGAACTTTCTTCCGGACCATACCCTTTCCATTTAATGAGGTACTGCACCTGATTACCCCTTTTCCTGCAGTCCAGGATGGCTTCAACTTCAAATTCCTCCTCTCCATCAATAATCACAGGTTCGGGTGGTTTGGTGCTTCGTCCTGGAAAGGGATTAGAGGTTGCCGGTTTTAACAGGGCTACATGGAAAACTGGATGAATTTGCATAGAATCTGGTAATTCCAGTTCATAGGCCACGTCATTAATCTTCTTTTTCACCGGAAATGGTCCAATGAACCGGGATCCCAGTGTTTTAGATGGACAAGCCAGTTTCAAGTTTGTGGTAGACAACCACACTTGTTCCCCTGGTTCCAAGTTCAGCTCACCCCGTTTTTTCTTATCAAACGCCTTCTTGTAATCTTCCTGGGCTTTGGACATCATTTCTTGTAACAACTTGTTATTGGTGTTGAAGAAGTCCACAGTATCTTGCACGGCAGGAACTGTACTTTCGGGGATGGAACTGGACAAAAAGGATGGATGAAACCCATAATTGGCAAAGAACGGAGACTGTTTGATGGAGGAGTGTACAGAATTATTATAAGCGAATTCAGCCATTGGTAGTAAGGACACCCAATCATCTTGGGAAAATGAAGAAAAGCATCTCAGATATTGTTCTAAAGTCTGATTAGTTCTTTCAGTTTGCCCGTTGGATTGTGGGTGATAGGCTGAGGAGAATGAGAGTTCAATCTTCAGTGCTTCGCATAACGCTTTCCAGAATCTGGAGGTAAATTGTACTCCTCTATCTGAAACAATGTTGACAGGTATTCCATGGATCCTGATGACTTCTTTAACAAAGGCTTTGGCGGTTTCAGGGGCCGAGGGTGTGCCCTTCATAGGTATAAAGTGGGCCATTTTAGACAGTCTGTCTACTACTACAAAAATGGAGGAAAATCCTTCCGACAGGGGTAACTCGACAATGAAGTCCATAGAAATCATTTTCCAAGGTCTTTCTGGGACTGGTAGAGGTCTTAATAGTCCCCAAGCCTTGTTCTTACTATTCTTGTTCTGGGCACACGTGGTACAAGATTCCACATACAGCTTACAGTCCTTCTTTACTTGAGGCCACCAAAAAGTGCGTTGGAGTAATTCAGCGGTCTTAAAGGCACCGAAATGTCCTGCGAGTTCATGATCATGGCATAATCCCAAAACTGTGGTACGCACTTCCTCAGGTACAAAAATTCTGTTATCATGCCACAATAGCCCCTCTCTGTACTGGAGATTGTTTCCAGGTGAAGAAACACATTCGTTTGACAGATGTTTGATTCGTGACAACAGATCTTCCTGGAGCAAGAAAAAATTCCCAGAGGATAGAATGGTGTCAGAAGATGATGGATTCCCAGATTCATTAAACATGCGTGAAAGTGCGTCTGGTTTAGTATTTTTGGATCCCGGCCTGTAGGTTATGTGGAAGGAAAATCTGGAAAAGAACAGGGCCCATCTGGCCTGGCGTGGCTTCAATCTTTTTGCAGTCCTCAAATATTCCAGATTTTTGTGATCGGTATAGATTAAGATTGGATGTGCTGCTCCTTCCAGTAAGTAACGCCATTCTTCTAATGCTGCCTTGATCGCCAATAACTCTCGGTCACCCACATCATAATTTCTCTCAGGTGTAGACAACTTGCGAGAAAAGAAGGCGACTGGGTGTAATAGAGCCTTGGCACCTTGCCGCTGGGAGAGTACAGCCCCAACCGCTGTTTCTGAAGCATCCATCTCAAGGACATATAGAAGAACCGGGTCAGGATGCTTTAGAATAGGGACTGGTGTGGATCCTCGTACAGTTGTGACATGGCTTGAAAGAAGGATGACAGATCCCCCAGAGATGCGGCTTTCTGCTCGAGGAGTCGGTGGGCCCAGGACTGTGGTTCTCCTTGCAGTAAAGAAATTACAAATCCCACCTTGGTTGCTTCTAGCGAGAAGGTGCGGGGTTGTAGAGCAAAATACAGTTCACATGCGTTGCGGAAGGAACGGAATCTGCTGCGTTCTCCGGAGAACTTGTCAGGTGGCGGAACTCTGGGCTCTGGAGGTAGCATGACTACAGTAGGTGAAGTGGCTGAGCTGGATGATGCAGTGGGCTGGTGTTGGAAGGAGTTGGTGCTGAAAGTTTCTGTACACGTTCATCCAAGCGATGGTAACCTTCCTGGAGATCTTTAACAGCCTGTGTAAGGCCTGCAAGATGTCGGCAAAGTTCATCCATAGGAGAGGGTCCCGGCGCAGACTCGGACATGGCCATTTGGTACTGTCACATACCTGGTCGTGGAGTCTGCAATGGCCGAGGACAGCCTCTCTTACAATCCTGACTCAGGAGCCCCTGATATGGCAGACAGGAAAGCTCAAGAGTGCAGAATGGCACGAGTGCTTGACTGGAACACAGGTGCGATGGTCGCCGGCAGGGCTGGTGATGCAGCGAGCTGGAGCAGAGAAGAAACTTCGGAGAACAGCTGACAATTCGCTCTGCAGGGCTGAACCAAGCGGGTGATGCTGGATGAGAAGGCTGGAAACAGACTGGAACAGACAGCAGCCAGGCCAATCAGGAACTGAAGAGTAAGCAGAAGGATGGTCAGACACGAACCAGGTCGTCAACAGGCGGGCAGCGCGGTACCAGGGAACAAGCAGAAGAATCGTCAGGGCAAGCCAAAGGTCAGGGCAGGCAGCAAGTAGCAGTGTCAGGATCAAGCCGGTAATCAAGGAACAGGTATAGCTGATGAACAGGTAACAGGATACTCAGGAACGCTGTAGACCAAACGGCATTGGTCTCATGTCACTGTTCCGTTTAAATAGTCCTTTTGGCGCCAAGAATAATCACGAACGGGGGTGCGCGCTTCCCGGTCGCGCGTGCGCACGAACGTTCGTGCCGTCCGTTCCTTCGTGCACGCGCCTGAGCACCGTGCTCCTTCGTACGGCAATACGGGTTCTTCTTCTTTCCTGACACGATGTCATCCTGCCCAAACTGTTGCAGGTTTTCAATGCATCATGGAAATTAGGAAAACTGCCTGCATTTATGTCCACAGCGAACGTGGTATTATTGCTTAAGCCAAGGAAAGATCCGCTAGACCCCGGTTCATACAGGCCCATCTCTTTACTGCAAGGTGACATCAAGATCCTCGCCAAAGTACTAGCCAGGAGGGTAAATAAAATAATTCTTTCTGTTATACATTCCGACCAAGCGGGGTTCATCCCTGGCAAGTCTACCGCCACCAATCTGAGAAGGCTGTTCCTAAATATGCAGACCCCGACTGATAATGACGGGCAGAGGGGCCTGCCATCTCTAGACACCAATAAAACGTTTGACAGTGTGAGTTGGAAGCATCTTTGGGCAGTATTACTGAAATTTGGGTTTGGTGAGCGGTTCATTGCCTGGACGCGATGATTTTATGGGGCACCAAAGGCGGCCATAAGAGTGTCAGACAGATGTCCCACATATTTGCATTAGGCAGGGGGACTAGGCAGGGCTGCCCCCTGCCCCCCGTGCTATTTGCCATTGCCATAGAGCCCCTTGCTGCACAGGTACGTGATTGCCCACAGGTCACTGACTTTAAATATGGTGCACTGCATGAAAAGTTCATGCTTTACGCCGATGACATTCTTCTTTTCCTGGGAGATGTAACTGAGTCCCTATCAAAGACCATGTCACTTGTCATAGAGTTCGGTCGGTATTCAGGCCTCACTATTAATTGGAACAAATCAGCCTTGATGGTGCTGGAGTGCCTGTCCTTGCTCAATGGGTCCACCCCAGTGGTGCCTTCATTCAAATACCTTGGAATTCAAATATCCCCCACTATATCTAATTACTGCAGTTTGAATGTCCATCCACTACTTACCCGATTTAGAGATAAGATAAATATATGGACGGGGTGGTCTCTCACTCCCTAACCCCTGGCTATACTACATAGCTGCACAACTGCAACACCTGGTAGGCGCAATAACCCCTGATCCTGTTGGAGCCTCGGCAAGGCTCTTGCTAGTCGGAATTGGGGCACAGTCTACTCCTGAAGGCCTGGAAGCCCAGAAGTTCCAAAAACCAAATTAAAAAATGCCCACTTACGCACTAATATAGAAGGTGTGGAACAAACCTAAACAATTACAGCACGTATTTGGGTTCACTGCGTATAGCTCAATATGGGAGGATAAAACATAAGAGGAACTAGCCAAACTTGAGCAGGGGCCTAGATGGTGAACTTATGGAATAACGCACTTCTTCCACATTTTCCATAATGGTAGATTGATTCCATTCTCGGTATTACAGGATAGGTATGTATTGCCCTCCCATATGACATTTTACTACATGCAACTCCATCATGCCATTAGGGAGCAGGGAGAAGCCGTCAAATGGATGCAATCAACCACACCCATTTTTCATTTACTTCAAACGACCACAGAGACCAATGGTTTATAGCAATGCTATACAATGCTTCTAAGTGAGTTTTAGACAATCATCCGATAACTGCACGGACGCAATGGGAGAGGGATCTGGCTACAGTATCAAGAGACGATTGGGAGAATGCCCTCCGGCCTATTACCACCTTCTCCCTGAACGTCTCACAAAAAACATCCCAGTAAAACACCAATAAATCTCCACAAAATGGGAATACTTGCAGACCCGCTGTGTGGTAAACACAAGACAGTGCCAGGTGATCTGATTCCTGTTCTCTGGCGATGCCCCAAGCTACACAGGTACTGGACAGTGGTAATTGCTACACTTAATAGAGTATTTCACACTGATGTACCTCTGGACCTTTGGAGGGAGTGATTCCAGAGCAGATGACAAGTATTGCTTTCTCTAGGGCCCTATTCCAGGCTAGAAAAAAACATTCTTATGTGGTGGAAATCTGACGTGCCACCATCTACTAAATCTTGGATAGCACAGATGGGATCCACGCTCCTTATGGAGTGATATATATATACCAACACAGAGGGAAGCCGGGCAAATTTGTGAAGCTATGGGCTCCATGGCCGGATACTCAAGGCCTGAGCCCAAATTAGTTACCGTAGTTAAGATGAGACTTCTGCAATGTCTTTGAGTTGGCTGACTCTTAGGTAATATGATCATCTGCTGGTTATTTCAATGTACATGGGGGAGGGTGGGCCCCTTATGTATCTGTGCCAACTAAAGAGGTCGTGGGGTACAGATGGGCATTGGGGCATAATATTTATTATGGCATTTTCCACATGTAAGTTTGATGCACCTAATTGAAGTAGTATGCAAATCTTGTGAAAGATAGTAACGGAATTAAGTTGAATGGCTATGTGATGTACTATATATGTAACTGTAAGCTTTTCAATAAAATTTGTTTGATTCAAAAAGAAAAGAAAAAAAACAGGGGTCCGTTCGGCCCATCCCTAGTCACGATCCCTAATGTGAAGGACAAAACTTTACAGACACTCTGACACTAGCAGGACTTGTCCAGACTTGCTGACTTTGCTGGTGATTGCCGGTAGCAACTGTAAATTGTAGTAGCCACAGTTTTGCTGGACAGCTCCTCAACACAGTCTCTCTCGCTGTTCAGCAGAAACACCCCCCAGCATACTTTTACTACATGCAGGAGTTGAAGCAAAGATTTGAAAAGCACTTGTAATGCCCAACTTTAGCAGAGCGCTGGGCACATTTGTAATCCAGTGGTAATGTCCGGTCGTAGCATATTTGTAATCCATGGGCACGTTTGCCCGCCGTGGTACCCACGGGTAACAACACATGGTACAGAGTCACTGAATTACAGGATTATAATAAATGTTCATCCCCATCGCTGGTTTGGAGCAACTGGGTAAGCAGGCAGCAATACTAATGGCGGCTCCCGCTGGTTGCTATGGACAACGGCGTATTTAAGCAGCACAATTCAGAGGGCAGAACAAACAAGTAATTTTCCCATGTCAAGCCTGACTAAATCAAGACCTCTCTACAAAAACGCCTACACTATGGGGACGCTACACTGGCATTCCCTGAAATTGCATCAAAATCACGCCCACAAAATTGCGTAAAAAATCGCACGACCTTCAAGTCTCTGCAGTGTGAAAGGGGCCTAAGGCCATGCTACATTCAGTGACAGTGAAGCCCAGTCCTTGGTCAAAAAACACGTCCTCTGGCAGGGTGGTCATAATTGCCTGTATGATGACAAGTTTTTCTCCCTCGCCTTTCAGGACAGCACCATGGAGAGAGCATAGCTCCACCTCATCACAGGAAACACTGCCATGTCACGCCCCTTTAAAAGCGTCAGCTTCCACCATGCCGTCAGTCTTAGTGTTTCCTCCGACATGGTGGAAGCACTGCTTGGGGGACCAAGGGGAGCTGCGCTCACTCAGTACCTATCCTGGGCGAGGGAGTGTGGTTACCTTCTGAAATACTCTTGCCAGCCCAGCAGCCTCCCAGCACGGGTGGAGGACTGCTCCGGTGCCTCCTTCCTCGCCAGCTCACAGGAGCAATGGTCCGGTCGGTCGTTCCCGCCCCGAGCGTTCGGAGGCCGCGGGCGGTGTGTGATGCATGCCAGGAGCGGCATGACGGATCCAGGATGGCGGGTGACGTTGCGTCCGGGAGATCCGGTGGGGGCGTGGCGGCAAGTGGTTCCGGCCACTGGAGATGCAGGGGAAAGGAGGCGGGCCTTCTGACAAGGGCTTCCTTCCGGCCCCTCACAGCAGGGAGGAGACGGAAGGAGTGTATTTAAAGAAGAGCAGCAGTGTATGCAACGCGGAGCTGCGATGGAGGTGCAGACCACGGAGGCGGCGGATGCAGGCGCCAGGGACCCTTGTCAGACCCAGGTAAGAGAGATGCAGAGGCATCCCTTCTTTACTCACTGGGTGGTTTTTACTTGTCTGTTTCACTTACCTTCCTATGGAAGCCTGCAGCTGGCTGTCCAGGTTACGTCCTTAGGACAGTTCAGCAAGGATGAGGAAGCCATTTGTGGTGCTGGGACTCTCTCCTGTTTGGTGTACCTTATCTCAGTAGGGGTTTACTGAGTTGGGGGTTTTTTTGTGTTTTTCAGGGGAAAGTTGCAGCCAAGTCTGAGAGAGTGTCAGGGAAGAAATGCCCCTCTTGCAGGATCTCGCTAAAAGATTCATAGCCCAAACTGCTCTGCAAAACCTGCATTGCAGGTTTAGTGAAGGAAGAAACTTCTCAAGAATGCAGAGAGCTCCTTTCTTCAGTCAGGAAAGAGCTGGCGGAAACCTTGGGGTCAGTAAGATCCATGATTCATAAACAGGGGTCTTCCCGGTCTAAGGGCTCCCATCCTGAGCCTCGTCCTTCTACTTCCCAGTTGGAGGAAGAGGAGTCGGAGGAAGAGAGGGAAAGCGTCCCACCCTCAGTGATAGATTCTGAGGAGGAGGAGTTTGAGGAGGACGCTAGAGCATCACGCTACAAGCTTTCCCTAGAGGAGGTGGAAGATCTTTTGAAGGCAGTATATACCACCCTGGAGATCCAGGAGGAAAAAACGCCTTTGTCCATCCATGATAAAATGTACCAGGGCCTGGAAGAAACAAAACAAAGGGTTTTTCCAGTGCACAAAGTGCTCACAGAAACCATTAGAAAAGAATGGAGAGACCCGGAGAGGAGCCAATTTTTTTCCAGGTCTCTTAGAAGAAGGTTTCCATTTGAGGATGATGAAGCCTGCGTCTGGAATAAGAGACCCAAGATAGATGCAGCTTTTTCACAGGTTTCAAGGAAAACGGACCTGGCCTTTGAAGATATGGGGGTTCTCAGGGACTCCATGGATAAAAGAGCGGACTCCCTATTGAAAAAGGCATGGGATTCCTCTCTCTACAATTTGAAACCAGCTATGGCTTCAACAGTTGTGGCCAGGAATTTGGAATCATGGCTGGAAAAACTGAAGAGGCATGTGGAAGCAGGTACGTCTAGGAAGGACTTGTTAGATTCCTTTCATACCCTGCTCAAAGGAGTGAGGTACATGGCGGACGCCTCGGCGGAGTCAGTTCGCATGACAGCCAGATGCTCGGCTCTGATCAATTCGGCCAGAAGGGCCGTATGGCTCAAGACTTGGTCAGGGGACACAGCCTCAAAGATTAAGCTGTGTGGAATTCCCTTTACAGGGGATCTTCTGTTCGGTCCAGAGTTGGAGTCGGTCCTGGATCGGACGGCGGATAAGAAAAAGGCTTTTCCACAAAAGAAAAAGGCAGTCCAAACAAGGAAGAATTTTCGTACTTTTCAACAATCCTATAAGGAAAAGGATCAGAAGCAAAAGAGGTCTTAGACCCCTCAAAGAGGAAGGGGTCGAGGGGGAGTACTGTTCAGAGCTCCTGATCCAGGAGACAAAAAGCAGTGACGACCATCTCCCGGTTGGAGGAAGGCTTCAGGCGTTTCTTCAAGCCTGGAGGGGGATAACAGTAAACTCGTTTGTGCTAAATATAATCAAACAGGGGTATGAACTGGAATTTTTTTAACGGCCTCCACAACGTTTTTACATGACAAAGATCCAGGATCAAGAAAAAGCCCTGGCCATGACATTCCTTTTGGAGGAACTGATGTAGCAAGAAGTAGTCATCCAAGTCCCAGAGGAAGAGATAGGAGAGGGATGTTATTCCCACATCTTTTTGGTGAGAAAGCCGTTGGGGAAATTTCGGTTGATTTTAAACTTGAAAATCCTGAACAAAGCAATAAAATACAAGGAGTTCAGGATAGACACAATTTTCTCGGTCAAAAACCTGCTCACCCGCAATTGTTTCATGAGTTCAATAGATCTCCGGGATGCATATTTACATATCCCCATAGCGGAGAAGTCTCAGAAATTTCTGCTACTAGCAGTAGATTACAGAGCAGGGGTAATGCATCTCCAATTCAGGACCCTACCATTCGGCCTTTCTTCATCGCCGAGGATATTCGTGAAAGTGCTGGCGGAAGTTCTGGAGCCCCTGAGGCTAAAAGGAGTTGCCATCATTCCTTACCTGGACGACTTGCTGCTTTTCGCAGAGTCGGAGATGGAGTTACAGGAGAATCTAAGGACTTCACTGAACCATCTGAACAAGTTAGGTTGGCTGATAAACCAGCAAAAATCAAATCTGGTGCCCACACAACGAATTTGATTCCTGGGCTACGAAGTAGATTCCATAAGTCAAATGATTTTCTTCCCGGAAGAAAAACTGGAGAAAATTCAGGTAGCCATGAGAAAAGGGCAAGGGAATCAGGAGATGTCTGTGTGAGAGGCAATGTCGATCCTAGGCTTACTCACAGCCGCAATTCCGTCAGTGCAGTGGGCAAGGTTGCATGCTCGCAGGTTGCAGTGGGATATTCTTCGGAAATGGTCCCATCAGGAACCCCTAAGCAAAAAGATAAGGCTAAGCGCAAAGGCCAAGAGATCCCTTTGGTGGTGGAGGGATCAAGGGAATCTGATCAAGGGCCTACCTTGGCGCTTTTTACCGACCCAGCATCTTACAACAGACGCCAGTGCCTGGGGTTGGGGAGCACACCTAGGGGAACACACAGCCCAGGGCGAATGGTCCAGGATGGAAATAAGGAGATCTTCCAACTGGAGAGAATTGAAGGCAGCACACCTAGGTCTAATGACTTTCCAAAGAATTTTAGAGGGACATCAGGTTCTGATTTTCTCAGATAATATGACAACTGTCCTGTATCTAACAAAGCAAGCTCTTGTTATAACTGACCCTTCAAATATCCTGGGCGGACAGGACAGGACAGGAATAAACATACGCAGAGCTCCGGATGTAGCACTGTTTCATAAATTCCCTGAAGACATACCTAACAAATCTTTAAAACTCATAACGTATATCCTACTAGCAGCAAGAATAGCTGTAGCTAAACACTGGAAGCAGTCGGTGATCCCATTCGAGTTCATAAAAATAAACTGAACTGGATTATGGTTAATAGTGTTGAGCGAACCCGGACAGTAACGTTCGGGTCCGTACCGAATTTTCGGGTGTCCGGGACCCGGACCCGAACACGGACATTTCAAAAAACGTTCGGGTACGGGGTTCTGCTATTTTACTCCACGTGTTGAGAAGCTGCAGGGCAGCCAATCAACAAGCGTTTCACTGGTTTGCCCTTAGATGCCATCACAGCCATGCCTACTAATGGCATGGGTGTGATTGGCCAGTGCATCATGTGACCCAGCCTCTTGATGCTGCAGTCACATGCTGTTGGGTTAGCTGTAGGGAGAGGATGCTGACGGCGTCAGGGAGAGATTAAAGACATTTTAACAACATCTGATCCTGCATCCTGAGATAGATTACTACTGCTGTGCTGTTGCTCTGAGGACAGATAGCAGAAATTTGAGATTTCACATACTGCTGCTTTGAGATGCAGATCAAACTCTGCATAAAACAACGATCGCTACGATCGTGCACAACGATCAGATTGTTGGAGTAATTTGAGATTTCAAATACCGCTGCTTTGAGTTGCAGATCAAACTGCATAAAACAACGATCGCTACGATCGTGCTCAACGATCAGATTGTTGGAGGAATTT
>BLSH010163596.1:58347-68941 GCA_018402905.1 Glandirana rugosa
CTTTTTAAACTTACGGAGACTAGTAATTCTATCGTTACTAATGTCGGTTTTGAAGACTTATACAAGAACCTTGATACGGGTCGGGTTTTCCGTCTGTTGCTTTGACCGTTACCTTCGCTACCACACTACGTGAATACCCGTGTACATCCATTCGTAGACGATCCGGATAACTGCAATCGTTTAGAGGGAAGAAGTGTTACTTGTTACTACCAAACGTTCCTGAGGTAAGACCTACCTCCCTGAAAGTACTTCCATAAGCCCGAGAATTTATGTCCTGGCCGGACTTAGGAAAACTCCTAGAACAATGGTTCTTGTCTTCTCTTATCTTAGGAATTTATTGGCATCTAGCAATTCTGCCAGTTCTGAAACACGAGAAGGGAGAAGGATTCTATTCTCTTCTGTTCTTGGTAACAAGATCCTCAAAAGGATTCAGGCCGGTCCTGTATTTAAGAGCCCGAATACCTTCATGAAAGTCCCTCCATCCAGAATGGAGTCCTTGCAAACCATCATTGTTCATTGTGAAGAAGGGAGATTTGCTAACGTCAATAGGCCTAGCAGATGCTTACCTACATGTGCCCATAAGTGCATCACACCATCGCTTCCATTGCCAGTTTCGTTGTCTGCCTTTTGGGCTGGGCATAGTTCCAAGAACATATTCAGAAGTTTTGGCTGTAATCATTGCTATCTTAATGATCAGAGGCATTCAAATTTTTCATTATCTGGACGACATTCTTCCTCGGGCCATGTCACAGTCCCTCCTTCAACAGCACGGGCTGATAACCTGCAGCACGATCAAACGGTTTGGTTGGTTGATCAACCGTCGCAAGAGTCTGTTGCAACCGACTCAAGTCCTAGAGTATCTAGGAATGCAATTTGACACTACCCAAGTTCGTGTATTCGGCCTCTTAGGAAGTTGGTGGAAGTTCAGACCAAGTCGGGAATGGGCATGACCAGGCAATTTATGATGGCCAAGAAGTGTATGCACTACCTGGGCCTGTTGTCATCCACAATCCAGGTAGTACCTTGGGCCAAAATTAGGAAGGAGCATTTTCAATACAATTTTCTTCATCAGTGGGATTGCCACTCATTAGCCCGGAAGATCTGCCATTCAGTACCAATAAAACGTCCTCTGATATGGTGGAAGATATCTCAGAATCTATACCGCAGGGTGCCTCTCGAACCTCCAGTTCCAGTAGTGCTGACTACAGATGCCAGCATAGTAGACCGGGGAGCTCATTAATTAGGCAACAAGTACAGGGCAAATGAGAAGCATCTCTATATCAGCATTCAAACCTGTTAGAATTAGGGGCCATTCAGCACACTCTAGTAGCCTTCCAATCGATATTGCAAAGCCTACATGGCCCGGCAAGGGGGCACCAGGAGCCTCCCACTACTCAGAGTGGCATGCCAGATTGTTCCCTTGGCAGCAGCATACCTTCTGGGTCCACAAAACAAACTGGTGGATCAACTGAGTCGGAGATCCGTGGATTTGAACGATCAGAGCTTGGATCCCAGATACCTGTTCAAAATCTTCAAGGTCTCGGGGACCTCAATCATAGATTGGGTGACGTTGGAGGAGAACTCTCAGATTACGTGTTACTTCTCCCAAAGGTGGCACTCGCAGGCTTTAGGCTAGGATGCTCTATCCATTCCATGGAACTTTCCCTTAGTCTGTGGTTCCTCCGCTCTCGCTAATCCTCAGAGTTTTAATGAAGAACATGAAGAACAGGAGAAGATAACAGCAATAGCGGCATGGCCCTTCTGGCCCAGAAGACCATGTTGTTCACTAGCATAGAAAATGGCTATGTGTCAGCCAATTCTCCTGCCTCCTCACAAACATTTTCTGCTGCAGGACAAGCAGTGTAACCCGAAGCCGGGAAAACTGAGGTTCATGGCGTGGAGCTTTTAGTCAAAAGACCGATAATACTTTATTATAGGATATATAAGGCCTTTTTGTCGCTTCTTAGGAAAGAGCTGAGTTCTGAGGGCACCCATAGTCTCTAGCATATTGAAATTTCTTCAGGAAAGTCGGGGCAAGGGGTTTGTCGTTTAGCTCCTCAAAGGTTTGAGTCTGCCCTTTAGCTACGGGGGAATAAAGATGGGCCTTGGATCCTCTAGGGATGCGTTCCTGAAAGGCAGCAATAAAGATCAGGCCTTCAATAAAGCCCTTTCCGAAGTGGGACCTGCCTTTAATTCTGAAAGCCTTTTTAGCACCTCCGTTTGGTCCGGTGCCATCATGCTCTTTGTCTCAGTGCAATTTTTTGATGGCAATTACATTGGTCGGATGGGTATCTGAACTGTGTGCTTTTTCAACCAGGGAGCCGTATTGCTGAATTCTCCAAGAGGAAATAATACTCAGAACAGTGCCAAACTTTCTTCTAAAAGGTGGCATCAGCCTTGCAGTTGAATTGGGAAGCAGTCTTATCGGCTTTTCCGGGTAGTAACTCGAAAGACGAATGGACTAGGCTGGATCTAGTGCGGGCCTTATCAATATACCTAGAGTGGACTAGATGTCTGGAAACATGATCAGCTCTTCATCTTTCCCGGGCCCTCCAGGAAAGGCATGGCTAGGCCTCCTAAAATAGGGTCTTCATAGATCGTTAAACCTATCCAGATGGCATATAGAGAAGCGTGATATCCTCCGCCACTGGAGGTCAAAGCACATTTATGAGAAGCATGGCAGATTCCTGTGCATCATATGCTAAGATGTCAGCAGAAGTAGGGTGCAGGACAGCTAGCTTGAATGCACCGAATACTTTTATTCCACGCTACAGAGTGAAGGTAACTCTGACGGCATCGGAAGCTTTTGGGTCTACTGTTTTGTCTGCGGCTGTCGACCATTAAATTATTGATATCGGTTTATGATTCTGGTGTTTGATGTCTTCCCTCCCCTTATGTGGTTGATTGCTTGGTACATCCCATAGTAGGCTGACATGAGGAGGTCCACGAATGAGGAAAATTTCACAAAATTTTTAGTCTTTTTTTATTTATAGAAATTGACAGACAATGTGAACCGCCTTTGATACAGAAAATCATAATAATCAAAAACAGCATAGATATTTATCATATAATATAGTCCATAGGCAATAAAATAGCGAGCAGCTGCTGCGCTGTAAGGTGAGTTTCTGTCATTCCAACAATTTTTAACTATTTTAATAAACCGGTTATGTACAGAGAGCATTAGATCTGTTCTTCTTTGTATTTTATACAGTCATATTTTGGAGAGTCAGCGGTCTGGACATCGGAAGATCTTGCATATGAGGTAAGCTTTGTGACCTCTGGCAGGTCGAGTAGTTGAGGTGAGAGGCCATTTTTACTGGTGGTGGACTGCACTTTCACCATAAGCATGGATTCGCGAGATTCACTTGATCTCACGGTGGCTGTCATCTGTCGCCTGTTTAACATAAGGATCACTAACATTTTATGCTGACCTAATTGGATAAAATGAGACTGGCTTTGTGACCTTTGTGAGGTCGAATAGATAAGGTGAGGGGCCATTGCTATTGGTGGTTGACTGCACAGTCATGGAATGACAGAAACTCACCTTACAGCGCAGCAGCTGCTCACTTGTCTATTTTATTGCCTATGGACTATATTATATGATAAATACCTATGCTGTTTTTGATTATTATGATTTTCTGTATCAAAGGCACTTCACATTGTCTATCAATTTCTATACATAAGGCTTTTGAATTTTTGCCTGTTAAGTGTTAAGCTGCCTTTTTAGTCTTAATGTTGTAGATAGATCAGCGCTGAAGGCTCGTTTGTGATTCTACGATTTTTTTATTTATAGCACAAAAAATAAAAAACCCACTAGTGATTAAATACCACCAAAAGAAAGCTCTATTTGTGTGAAAAAAGGACACAAATTACATATGGGTACAGTGTTGCATGAGTAATTGTCATTCAAAATGTGATAGCGCCGATAGTTGAAAAATTACCTGGGCAGGAAGGGGGTTTACGTGCCCAGTATTGAGGTGGTTAAAGAACCCTCCCATTATATCAGAATCACCTTATATAAGCACCCCCCCAGTACAGACTATCTAAGACATGGTTTCCAAACATTTCAAAAAAGGGCCGGTCTACTGTCCTTCAGACTTCAGGAGGGCCAGATTGTGGCCGCGGGGGTAGAAAATGTCCCGGGCCCAGCATCAGTGAGAATAAATATGGCCTCAGGGTTGGTGGTCAGTAGGAGGAGTAGGTGCCCCATCATTGGTATTAGTAGGAGGAATAGTATCCAATCATTGATATCAGTGGAATAAATAGTGCCCCATTGTTAGTGTTAGTGGGAGGAATGGTGCCCCATATCACTGTGAGAAAAAGTGTCTCAAGGGCCAGATAAAAATTAGCAAAGGGCCACAGTTTGGAGACCTCTGCTCTAAGAGGATTTTAATAGGGGGTGCTGATATAAGGAGACTCTGATCTAATGGGGGGTATGTAGGGGAGGGGTGTTGACTGCTGATCTAATGATCACCAGTCAGCACCCATTAGAGACCCCCATTAACTCACAGTCCCCTTCTATCAGTGCCCCTCCTTCCTTAAAGACCTCTCCATTAGATGAGAGAGATCCCCCTTATATCAGCACTCCCTGTGCTGAAAAGAATAAGTCGGAAAAATAAACTCACTGTTGGGTTGCTTCTAGCACTGATACACTTCCTAAAAATTAAAAAAATGCAGCACAATCCTCCCCTATAATCCTATTAATTCATATGTGAAAAAAAAGAATTGTGAATGATGGTGGATTAACTCCATATGATTTGAAATGTTATTTAATCACAAAATATATGCATAGTGCACACTGCAAAATAAAAAAATTGCCGTTGCCGCTAAAGTGTTGGGGTTTGGCTTGAAGAAAAGGTGGCAACCCTACACTGTACACATTAGGGATATATCAGTATAACAGACCTAATACATTAAAGCCGTAACTAAAAACTACAGGGCTTTTATTGTGAAACTAAGGGTCACCATACATTTTACAATCTGACCATAAAATCTTTCTACAATCAATTTTAAATGTACCAAAATGATTTGTTTCCAATAGTTGTTAGTAGATCTACAGAGATTGTACAATCAGATTATAACACTTGTAGGGAGCTTAAAGAGGAAGTAAACCCTGATGGGGTTTACTCCCTCTATATTCCCCTGCAAAGTAGAAGCATAATGGGCTACTTTGCATCGCATAGTAGCCCATTATGTGTCACTTACCTGCAAACAAAGCCTGCAACATCAAGAGATGTCCCCTGTGCAGACAGCGTCCATCTTCAGCCCCTCTTCCTTTCGGGGCCACGACTCCGACTGTGACTGGCCAGAGTTGCGTGACATCACTCCTCTGCATGCGCGCGGGAGCCTCCAGTCACAGCACGATCCCAGTGAAGAAACGGCACGGAGGCCGTTTCTTTACTGCGCATGTGCCGAAATTAGGTCGGCACATCTAGTATACTGTATATCTCCTAAACCGTGCAGGTTTGGGAGATGTGCAGGGTACCTACAGGTAAGCCTTATTATAGGCTTAACTGTAGGTTAAAGTGGTTGTCATAGGTTGACAACCACTTTAAGACCCCCACAACAGTATGCATTCACTGTTCCATTCTGGCCTGTGATGACCATTTTTAAAAATAGTTTTAAGCAATGTTAGAAGCTCTCACCATAAATAACAGAGGGGAAAACATATAGAGGAACAAAGGTGAATGCTTCTCTGTTCTGTTGTGATTTGCATACAAGTGATAAAGACAGAAATAAATGTGTCATGCCACTTTGCACTTTGTGCCATTAACCTGTAAGTATTATATTGTGATATCATATTTCTACAAGTGTTAACCTGCCAGGGCATAAAGCAACTGACATACAGGGGAACCACCAATCCTAGATCCCCAAAAGGAAAAGTAGGGCGGAAGGACACAAATAAAAAAATGTGTAAATCGGGTGGGACAAAGCTATATTAAAATGAAAAAAGAAATAGCTAAATAAATAAATTATGGTAGATTTTAAAAAAATCAAAAAAGGCCATGAACGAACGTTGCGTGAAAGGTTTCCCCAAATATGTCAGTATCTCAAATAACAAGTACAGTGGTCCCATAAATGATAGTCACTGAAATCACCAATAATCATATAAAAAAGGACTAAATAAATAGTCGAGTTTGGTTTTCCCCACATAAAAGGCAGAACAGTCACATGTGAGGAGATATATTACTCCTTTTGTCTTGCAGTTTGCATAACGGCGAGGGATATATTTATCACCATTGGGCAATATGACATTTTTAGATATATTGATATATTGGCAGTAGTTACAGCCACCGCACCAAAAGGTGCCAGGGTATTTACAGGGATCTTTCCGTGCAGTGCCTTTATATTCACTTTGAACCAATGAATCTTTGATGGATTTGGCCCACCTGAATGCAACACTGGGGGATTCGGAAATAAAGGGAGCCAAACTGGAATCAATATTTTTTAAAAATATTGGAGATTTTTTTCTGTTTGTTTGTATATCTGGTAATTAACCGAGTGGTGGTATTGGGAGTGGCTGCTTTTCTCTTTGGAAAGATCAGATCTAGTCGAGATTTCTGTTTCACTTTTTTATAGGCTCTTTTTTGAGGCAGGTGGACAAATATCCACGTGTCAACAATCTACTTCTCAATTCGTCGGCCTCCACCTTGAAATCATCAATCGAGCAGTTACGCCTAAGTCTCAGATATTGATTATAGGGTATAGATCAAACAAGGCTCTTTTGATGGAAACTGCTAGCATGCAGGATGGAGTTTCCTGCTATTGGTTTGTGAAACAGTGTGCTGTACAGGTGGCCATCAGTGTCTTTATGGATCTCCACATAAAGAAATTATATTGACTTTGAGTCTGAATTCATCGTAAATTTAAGATTGAATTTGTTGCCACTAAGTGACTCCATAAAGTTAGACAGAAGGTCAGCCGAGCCGTCCCATACCATCAGAACATCATCTATATGCCTGTACCATATTGTCATATGGTCCATGAACATAGCAAAGGTATCAGAATTGAAAACCTCATGTAACCACCCCCCAGGTACAGGTTTGCATATGAGGGTGCACAGTAAGTCCCCATAGCCACACCCTGCACCTGGAGGAAGTGGGAACCGTTAAACAAAAAGTAGTTGGGATGTAAGATGAATTCCAAAGAGTTCAAAATGAACCCTATTTTGGGATCATCAGGGATACTGCCTTGTAGTAGAATCCGTTTGCCCATGCCCTTATCATGAGGAATTAAACTGTACAGGGCTTCGATGTCGTTAGCCACGAATAATGCATTTTGGGGTATTTGTAATTCCTCAAGGATCTGAAAGAGGTGAATGGTATCTCGAATATATGTAGGCATGCTGACTACAAAGGGTCTAAGGTGGTTATCTACCATGGGGCTGAGGTTTTCTGTAAGAGAGCCGTTACCTGAGATAATTGGGCGGTGGATTAGAGACATCTTTGTGGTGTTTTGGGAGAGTGTAAAAAACTGGAGTACGAGGGTGGGTTGTGCGAACAAAGTCCAATTCAGTTTTATCGATGGCGTTGTTTAGGTAGGCAAGATCAACTAGTGGGTAAAAATCTTTATGGAATTTCTCAATTATGTTGTCGCGAATTAATCGATACCAGTGTTTATACACATCCTCTCGTATTGATCATTATCCATGATGACCAGATTCCCTCCCTTATCAGCTCACAGCCGGTCACATGATGTAAACAAACCGTGGTAACAAGCTGTTACCTGGTTCTCCCTGTCACACACCGATCGTGTGTGAGAGGGAGATTGCGGTAACAGCTTGTTACCGCCTACTGTGTACACCGTGCACGCTGATCACCCCCCCAATAAAAAGTACATGTTTCAGCCCATTGGAGTACCTATCACCTGTCCATCAAAGTACCTGTCACCTGTCCATCAAAGTACCCAAGTACCTGTCACCTGTCCATCAAAGTACCCGAGTACATTTCACCACCCCATCAGAGTACCCGAGTGCCTGTCGCCAACCCATCAAAGTACCTGAGTACCTGTCACCATCCCATCTGAGTACCCGAGTACCTGTCACCAACCCATCAGAGTACCCCAGTACCTGTCACCCGCCCATCAGAGTAACCAAGTACCTGTCACCAACCCATCAAAGTAACTGTGTACCTGTCACCAGCCCATCAGAGTACCTGTCAGCAGCCCATCAGATTACCCGAGTACCTGTCACCTGCCCATCTGAGTACCCGAGTACCTGTCACCAACCCATCAAAGTACCCGAGTACCTGTCACCAGCCCATCTGAGTACCTGTCACCAACCCATCAGACTAACCAAGTACCTGTCACAAGACTATAAGAGTACCTGAGTAACTGTCACCAACCCATGAAAGTACCCGTGTACCTGTCACCAGCCCATCAGAGTACCTGTCACCTGCCAATTAAAGTACCCGAGTACCTGTCACCTGCCCATGAGAGTACCCGAGTGCCTGTCACCAACCCATCTGAGTACCCGAGTGCCTGTCACCAACCCATCTGAGTACCTGTCACCAACCCATCGGAGTACCCGAGTACCTGTCACTAGCCCATCAGAGTACCCGAGTACCTGTCACCTGCCCATCTGAGTACTCGAGTACCTTTTACCTGCCCATCTGAGTACCCGAGTACCTGTCACCTGCCCATCAGAGTACCCGAGTACCTGTCACCTGCCCATCTGAGTACTCGAGTACCTTTCACCTGCCCATCTGAGTACCCGAGTAGATGTCACCAACCCATCAGAGTACCCGAGTGCCTGTCACCAGCCCATCACAGTACCCGAGTACCTGTCACCAGCCCATCAGAGAACCCGAGTACCTGTCACCAGCCCATGAAAGTACCCGCGTACCTGTCACCTGCCCATTAGAGTACCCGAGTACCTGTCACCTGCCCATCTGAGTACCCGAGTACCTGTCACCAGCCCATCAGAGAACCCGAGTACCTGTCACCAGCCCATCAGAGTACCCGAGTACCTGTCACCAGCCCATCTGAGTACCTGTCACCAGCCCATCAGAGTACCCAATTACCTGTCACCAGCCCATCTGAGTATTCTAGTACCTGTCACCAACCCATCAGAGTACCCCAGTACCTGTCACCCGCCCATCAGAGTAACCAAGTACCTGTCACCAGACCTTCAGAGTACCTGAGTACCTGTCACCAACCCATCAAAGTACCCATCACCAGCCCATCAGAGTACCTGTCAACTGCCCATCAAAGCACCCGAGTACCTGTCACCAGCCCATCAGAGTACCCGAGTGCCTGTCACCAACCCATCTGAGTACCTGTCACCAACCCATCAGAGTACCTGAGTACCTGTCACCAGCCCATGAAAGTACCCGAGTACCTGTCACCTGCCCATCTGAGTACCCGAGTACCTGTCACCAGCCCATCAAAGTACCCGAGTACCTGTCACCAACCCATCAGAGTACCTGTCACCAACCCATCAAAGTACCTGAGTACCTGTCACCAGCCCATCTGCGTACCCGAGTACCTGTCACCAACCCATCAGAGTACCCGAGTACCTGTCACCAACCCATCAAAGTACCCGAGTACCTGTCACCATCCCATCTGAGTACCCGAGTACCTGTTACCATCCCATCAGAGTACCCGATTACCTGTCACCAGCCCATCAGAGTACCTGAGTACCTGTCACCAGCTCATCTGAGTACCAGAGTACCTGTCACCTGCCCATCTGAGTACCTGTCACCAACCCATCAAAGTACCCGAGTACCTGTCACCAGCCCATCTGAGTACCTGTCACCAACCCATCAGAGTAACCAAGTGCCTGTCACCAGACTATAAGAGTGCCTGAGTAACTGTCACCAACCCATCAAAGTACCCGTGTACCTGTCACCAGCCCATCAGAGTACCTGTCACCTGCCAATCAAAGTACCCGAGTACCTATCACCTGCCCATGAGAGTACCCGAGTGCCTGTCACCAACCCATCTGAGTACCCGAGTGCCTGTCACCAACCCATCTGAGTACCTGAGTACCTGTCACCAAGCCATCGGAGTACCCGAGTACCTGTCACCAGCCCATCAGAGTACCCGAGTACCTGTCACCTGCCCATCAGAGTACCCGAGTACCTGTCACCTGCCCATCTGAGTACCCAAGTACCTGTCACCTGCCCATCAGAGTACCCAATTACCTGTCTCCAGCCCATCAGAATACCCGAGTACCCATCTGCAGCCCATGCATCATAGAATATACGTTGGGTGTTTGCTTTCCAAAATTGGGTCATTTGTACTTTCCTGACATTTCAGGGCCTCAAGAAATGAGAGGTGTGACAATTTTCAATGATTGGCACCATAGCTTGTAGACTCTATAACTTTCACACAGACCAAATAATATACACTTATTTGGGTTATTTTTACCAAAGATGGGTAGCAGTATAAGTTTTGGCCCAAATTTATGAACAAAAATTACTTATTTGCTAATTTTTATCATAGAAACTTAAAAAAAGTGTTTTTTTTTTCAAAATTTTCACACTTTTTTCACTTATGTTGCAAAAAATAACACAGAGGTGATTAAATACCACCAAAAGAAAGCTCTATTTGCATGAAAATTTTTTGTTGGGTACAATGTAGCATGAGAGAGTAA
>BLSH010163596.1:98821-112870 GCA_018402905.1 Glandirana rugosa
ACTACGACGTCAGTGTACGAGAACCCAATCGACATCCCTCTCCTTCGACTGCCGCAGTCCCTCTCTAATCTCTGTAAAATTGTTGTAGACTAGGACGTAGGACTCTATCTAATGATGACGACACGACAACGAGACTCCTGTCTATCGTCTTTAAACTCTAAAGTGTATGGCGACGAAACTCAACGTCTAGTTTGAGACGTATTTTGTTGCCAGCGATGCTAGCACGTGTTGCTAGTCTAACAACCTCATTAAACTCTAAAGTTTATGGCGACGAAACTCAACGTCTAGTTTGAGACGTATTTTGTTGCTAGTGATGTTACAGCTAACCCAAGAGCATGTGACTGCAGCATCAAGTGAGCTTAAAAAGAGGCTGGGTCACATGATGCACTGGCCAATCACAGCCATGCCATTAGTAGGCATAGGGCAAACTAGTGAAACGCTTGTTGATTGGCTGCCCTGCAGCTTATCAACATGTGGAGTAAAATACCAGAACCCCGGACCCGAACCCGAACGTTTTTTGAAATGTTCGTGTTCGGGTCCGGGTCCCGGACACCCGAAAGTTCGGTACGGACCCGAACGTTACAGTCCGGGTTCGCGCAACACTACCCACTAGCAGTATTTAACCACTTCCTAAAGGCTGGTGTACACATGCAGTTCTTTAAACTGCTGAAGTGAGACTCTGTCCTTGCTCTCTCATCACTTCGCCACACAGCTCACTAGCAGTATTTAACCGCTTCCTAAAGGCTGGTGTACACATGCAGTTCTTTAAACTGCTGAAGTGAGACTCTGTCCTTCCTGTCTTCACCACTTCGCCACACAGCTCAACTAGCAGTATTTAGCCGCTTCCTAAAGGCTGGTGTACACATGCAGTTCTTTAAACTGCTGAAGTGAGACTCACCTGCCGCCGCACAGCGCATCCAGCAGTGTTTAACTACTCTCTAAAGGCCGGAGTACACATGCAGTACTTTATACTGCTTCACTGAGACCCAGCACCAAGGGTACCCCACAAGGGAAGATTTAAAGCCCAGACAAGGGATCTTCTGAACTCAGGAGAGCGCATGAACCTGAGCAGGATCGCATGGACATTTGAAGGTTTCGCAGTAAGTCTCCTACCTTGCTTCTTCTTGCGTGTGTGTATCAATATATATATTTGTCTTAAGAGGCGTCCGGAGCGAGGACGAAAAAAGAACAATGCATATGGGCAGACAGCCGCCTCTTGTAGGCTTGGAAAGAGGTTGTCCTGATGGGGTCAGAGGGGGCGGAGCTGACCCATAGTAGGCTGACATGAGGAGGTCCAGGAAAAATAAATACATAAAGTGCTCTGTGCAAAAGTGATCCTCAATATTCTGCTTGGAGACAATAAATGAGAAGATGATAGTATCAGTCCTGAAAATATATAGTTCTTTCTAATAATGCAGAAATTTTCTGTACAGTTCTTTGTGGATGGTTGTATCCAGGCTCTTAAGGTGCAGTTCACTTGTGCTGGGTCATCGGGCACCAGGTCATCACACTGGGCAGTAGGACATTAGGCACTGGATCAGCGGGTCATCAGGCACTGGATCAGCGGGCACCTGGTCATCACAGTGGGCAGTAGGCACCGGGTCATCAGGCACTGGATCAGCGGGCACCTGGTCATGACACTGGGCAGTAGGCACCGGGTCATAAGGCACTGGATCAGCGGGTACCTGGTCATCACACTGGGCAGAAGGCACCGGGTCATCAGGCACTGGATCAGCAGGTACCGGGTCATCAGGCACTGGATCAGTGGGCAGGGGTCATCATGCACTGGATCAGTGGGCACCAGGTCATAAGGCACTGGATCAGCAGGCACCGGGTCATCACACTGGGCAGTAGGCATCGGGTCATCAGGCACTGGATCAGTGGGTACCGAGTCATCAGGCACTGGATTAGCAGGAACTGGATCAGCGGGCACTGGGTCATCCGGCACAGGATCAGCGGGCACCGGGTCATCAGACTGGGCAGTAGGCACCAGGTCATCAGGCAGTGGATCAGCGGGTGCCGTGTCATCAGGCACTGGATCAGTGGGCACCAGGTCATCAGGCACTGGATCAGTGGGCACCAGGTCATCAGGCACTGGATCAGCGGGCACTGGGTCATCAGGCCCTGAATCAGCGGGCACTGGATCATCAGACACTGGGTCATTGGGCACAGGATCATCAGGCACTGAGTCATCAGACTGGGCAGTAGGCACCGGTCATCAGGCACTGGATCAGTGGGCACGGGTCATCAGGCACTGGATCAGCGGGCACCGGGTCATTACACTGGGCAGTAGGCACAGGGTCATCAGGTACTGGATCAGTGGGTATGGGTCATCAGGCACTGGATCAGCGGGCACTGGGTCATCAGACACAGGATCAGCAGGCACTGGGTCATCAGGCACTGGATCAGCGGGTGCTGGGTCATCAGACACTGGATCAGTGGGCACCAGGTAATCAGACACTGGATCAGTGGGCACAGGGTCATCAGGCACTGGATCAGTGGGCGCTGGGTCATCAGGCACTGGATCAGTGGGCACTGGATCAGCAGGTACTGGGTCATCAGGCACTGGATCAGCGGGTACTGTGTCATCAGGCACTGGATCAGTGGGCACCGGTTCATCAGGCACTGGATCAGCGGGTACCGTGTCATCAGGCACTGGATCAGCAGGCACAGGGTCATCAGGCACTGGATCAGCGGGCACTGGGTCATCAGGCACTGGGTCATCAGGCACTGGATCAGTGGGTACCAGGTCATCAGGCACTGGAGCAGCAGGCACCGGGTCATCACACTGGGCAGTAAGCACCTGGTCATCAGGCACTGGATCAGCAGGTACTGGGTCATCAGGCACGGGTCATCAGGCACTGGATCAGCGGGCACCAGGTTAGCATGCTGGGTAGCGGGCATCGGGTCATCAGGCACCAGATCAGCAAACACTGGGTCATCAGGCTGGGCAGCAGGCACTGGGTCATCCCTCACCAAGTCAGCAGGCACCGGATCATCAAGCTGGGCAGGGGGCACAGAGTCATCAGCGAGCATCGGATCATCAGGCACAGGGTTATCGGGCTGGTCAACAGGCACAGAGTCATCAGCGAGCACCGGATCATCAGGCTGGGCAGCAGGTGTCGGGTCATCGGGCTGGGCACTGGGCCATCAGGTTGGTCCACGATTACTGGATCGGCAGGCTGGGCATCAGGAGCTGGGTCATCAGGCTGGGTGTCAAGAACTGACTCGTCAGGCTGGGCATTAGGCATTGGGTCATCAAACTGGGCAGCGGGCACTGGGTCATCAGCAAGCACTGGATCATCAGGCACTGGGCCATTAGGCTGGTCAACAGGCAAAGAGTCATCAGCGAGCACCAGATCCTCAGGCTGGGCAGCAGATCTCAGGTCATCAGGCTGGGCAGCGGGCATCGGGTCATCAGGTTGGTCCATGATTACCGGATAGGCAGGCTGGGCATCAGGAAATGGATCATCAGGCTGGGCATTGGGCATCGGTCATCAAGCTGGGGGTCGGGCACCGGAACAGCAGGCTGGGTAGCAGATACCGGAACAGCAGGCATGGCAGTGGGCACTGGAACAGCAGCCTGGGCAGCGGGTACTGGAACAGTAAGCTGGGCAGCAGGCATGGCAGCGGGCACTGGAACAGCAGGCTGGGCAGCGAACAGTTGAACAGTAGGCTGGGCAGCAGGCACGGCAGTGGGCACTGGAATAGCAGGCTGGGCAGTGGGTACCAGAACAGTAGGCTGGGCAGCAGGCATGGTAGCGGGCACCGGAACAGCAGACTGGGCAGCAGGCATGGCAGTGGGCACTGGTACAGCAGGCCGGTCAGTGGGTACTGGAACAGTAGACTGGGTATCAGAAATGGAATCACCAGGCAGGGCATCAGGAACAAGATCAGTGAGGCCAAATTGATTAGCCGGCAAAGAGTCCATAGGACCAAACTGGGTGGTGGACAGAGAACCAGTACAGTCAGGTGGGATAGCGACTGGTCGGTCAGAAGCAGAAGGTCCAATTTCCATGTGCTGAACCAAGGTGGCAGGTGTGGAAGAAAACTGGAACAGATTGGCTGATGTGGAGGCAGACTGGAACAGATCACTTGCTGTGGAAGCAGACTGAAGCAGATTGGCTGGTGTGGAGACAGGATTGGATAGTGGTAGGATTGTGCGGATTGGGAAAAACTTCTTTTTTTTTTGGTTTTGGCACTGCAATTCTGTGTGTGGATGCAGAGTTGGAAGTAGTGGGTGCAGTTGAGTGATAGCAGTACTGAGAGGAAATGGAAAGGAAGGAGTAGTTAGACTGGGTCAGTGGGCACTGGATCAGCGGGCACTGGGTCATCAGGCACTGGGTCATCACACTGGGCAGTAGGTACTGGGTCATCAGGCACTGGAGCAGAAGGCACCAGGTCATCACACTGGGCAGTAAGCACCAGGCATCAGGCACTGGATCAGCGGGTACTGGGTCATCAGGCACTGGATCAGCGGGCACCGGGTCAGCATGCTGGGTAGCGGGCATCGGGTCATCAGGCACCAGATCAGCAAACACCGGTACATCAGGTTGGGCAGCAGGCACTGGGTCATCCCTCACCAAGTCAGCAGGCACCGGATCATCAAGCTGGGCAGGGGGCACAGAGTCATCAGCGAGCACCGGATCATAAGGCACAGGGTCATCGGGCTGGTCAACAGGCACAGAGTCATCAGCGAGCACCGGATCATCAGGCTGGGCAGCAGGTGTCGGGTCATCGGGCTGGGCACTGGGCCATCAGGTTGGTCTGCGATTACCGGATCTGCAGGCTGGGCACCAGGAGCTGGGTCATCAGGCTGGGCGTCAAGAACTGACTCGTCAGGCTGGGCATTAGGCATTGGGTCATCAAGCTGGGCAGTGGGCACTGGGTCATCAGCAAGCACTGGATCATCAGGCACTGGGTCATTAGGCAATTTCCTCAAACAAAAAGCTGCCTTGATCCACCAGAGAATGAGCCAGAAGATTTGGCAACAATATTCCCTGTCTTCTATAAGCAGGGCAAAATACCCAACCTCCTCAGACTGCATCTTGCACCAATTAACAAATGCCAAATCCTAATTTCCCAGGTGCAACCAATCTGATAGTATGTCTTCAGTATTATGACAGGAATGCAAGCATCCAGTGAGGGTAAACAGATCAATTGACTGCGCCTACAGAAATCAGGACCATAGGGATAAGTGAAAATGATATATTTATTAATCAAAATGACATGCACCCAATACCAGCACCAATGACAATAAACAAACAAGGTCAAATGTAAAAGAAACAAGAACCCCAGTAAATGCCCTAACTAACTAACTAACTATTTATAAATAAGGTGACACACAAAAGAATACCATCAGAGAAAGGGGACAAGGGGAACAGAAGGCCAGCAGCAGAAGGATGCAGGTCACAGGGACAGGACTCCAGGTAAGGTTCGGGAACAAGGAACAGAGGACAGAACAAGCTCAGGCAGGAACACAGCTAGCGGAAGGATACTGAAGCCCTGAACCTTTGTGAAGGGCAGACTTATATACTCCCAGCAGATCATGTCAGGTGCAGCCTGATCATTAGTAAGTCCATCTGCTGGGAGACACCCGCTGCTGGCCACCAGAACTACACCCTCTGGGGCTGAAAGCAACATTGCCATCTGCAGGTGAGCCAAGTAGTAACACAGGTCCTGACAGCGGTTCATTGTTAGAAAGGCAAATGTTAATTTGCCTTTCTAAGGGCTTGTGGCGGCACGCTCTGCGCCACAAGCCCCACTATATTGAAGCCTGTTAGAGCCTATGGCTCTAATGAGATGCTTCAAAGAAACCCCCACCGCGGAAACTCATGCGGCGCCTCAAAGGGGCTGGCCACATGAATAGGGGATGGTCGCGGGCGGCCATGGATAGATTTATGCTATGCATGAATCTATCCATAGCATAGAGGGGGTGGCGAGGACAGAGGGGGCGGCACCCGTAGGACTTTAATGGATGGGCTGCCTGCCACTGATATATAAACACCTGTTTTTATAAGGACAATGGTTTATAAATATGCACATCACTGTTGTATATAGAGCATAATTTTATGGTATAGGGAAAGTAAAATAATTTATTTATGCGTGATTGAGTGTGAGGGTTGATGTCTAATTGGTTCTATACTTCTAATGAATAGATGTGTGAATCACATGAGAGTGCTGGTGTGCTAGATAGTGGGAAAGTGTGACTCTCCGGTCAAGTTAATGGCATTGCAGGAGACTTTGCACCACGTATTGTTTGTATCCATAAAAAATATGCATAGCAATTCACCAAGTGAAATTGCATGTACATTCCGTCTGCATGAATGGGGCAAAAATTGAATATTATTAAGTGTTTTTTAATAAATAACGTTCCTACTTTTTATAAATACACCCAGTGTCCTGTGGCTTTTCCAGAAGTTTTCCTTGCTGCCGTCCAGATGCAGTGCAGAACCTGGTATTCTCTATTACTTATTGGATTCAAGCGTATGTCAAATAAAAAACGTATACGGTATGCAGTGCATTTCTGCAATACATGCACATCTGCCCATGTTTTATCACTAAAGACCCTGCACATACATAGAAATACATGTTAACCGATTCAGCCCCGGTAGGATTTACCCACTTCCTGACCAGGCCATTTTTTGCGATACGACACTGCATCACTTTAACTGACAATTGCGCGGTCATGCGACGTTGTAACCAAACAAAATTGACGTAATTTCTTTTGATGATACTTGATCACCTCTGCATTATTTTCTTGCACTATAAACAAAAAAAGAGTGACAATTAAAAAAAATAACTTTTTTTTTACTTTTTGCTATAATAAATATCCAAAAAATATATAAAAAAACTAATTTATTCATCAGTTTAGGCAGATATATATTCTTCTACATATAAAAAAATCGCAATAGGCGTATATTGATTGATTTGCACAAAAGTTATTGCGTCTACAAACTACGGGATAGATTTATGGACTTTTAATTATTTATTTATTTTTTACTGGTAATGGCGGCGATCTGCTATTTTTAACTGGACTACAACATTGCGGTGGACAAATCTGACCCCAAATGAAACTTTTTGGGGACCACTGACATTATTACATTGATCAGTGCTATAAAAATGCATTGGCCAATGTAAAAATGCCACTGTCAGGGAAGGGGTTAAACTAGCGGGCAATCTAGGGGTTAAGTGTGTTCTCTCAGCATGTTCTAACTGTGTGGGGGCTGGGCTGGCAAGGACATGACAGATCTCACTGTTCCCGATTACTGGGAACAGTAGACCTCTGCCATGTCCCCTGGCAGAATGAGGCTATGCCTTCTTTACATTGGCAGATCCCTGTTCTGCCTCTGTATTAGGCGATCACAGGTCACCAGCAGTCATCGAGTCCACCCGACCCGCGGGCATGCTCCCGTTGCATGCAGCGGGCACGTGCGTGCGCCCCCTATCTCTCATGCATGCTGCACAGCTACATATAATGTAGTACATAAGTAAGTACGTTTAATGACGGTGGCTGGTCGGCAAGTGGATAAACTGACAGGAATTCACTCAGCTCTTAATTACCTATTATGAGCTGACTACACATAGATTTTTGTGACTGGTCATTTAGGCTCAACTGGAGTCATTGCACTACAGCCTAGGAAACAGACAGGTCATGTCTGTTAGAGTCAGGGCTTTTTTTATCAGAGAATAGGTGCAGGTACACCCTATTCTGAGTAATCCCTTGCCTCCACCCTCTACCCACCTCAGAGCACTGTCCCTTGGTACCACCCTCTATCCACCTCCCAGTACAACCATTTTCTCTTTCGTTCATTGATGGACGCAGCCTCTTAATCTTGACATGTGGGGTATGCACCTTTTACCAGGAGTAGACTAGGCAGAACATAGTTCAGGCAAAAAGCAAGCTAACCCCTCCCAGGGGGCAGTCCTCACTCTGCATAATCCTCTCCGCCCTGCTAGCACTTCTGTTTTATCCGCCTAGTGCAGGACCTGGCTCCCTGCTGGGATCTTGTCACGCACCTGGTGGTGGAGTCTGATTTATGCAGGGGGCAACCTCTCTTACGACCCTGATTCTGGAACCCCTGGTAGTGCAGACAGGGAGCTCGGGAGTGCAGGGAGGCACGAGGGCTTGGATGGATGGTGATGCAAGCATAGAGGGGTCCTCTGGAGCATGTGCTTGGAAAGTAGCGTAGTGATACAGTCCGGGTTGGCAACAGACGGGCAGTGCGGTACAAGTGGAGCTGGCAAGAGAGTGGTCGGGTGCAGACTGGGTCGTCAACAGGCTGGCAGCAAAGTACACAGGGTTGAAACAGAAGAATGGTCGTGGACAAGCCGGGGTCGATGCAGGCGGAAGACAAGGGAACAGGAGACAAGCCGGGGTCACAGGAACAGGAACTGACAGGAAACACACTGCTGTAGGCACAGGTAACGATGTAGAATGGACAGCACTGGCTGCTGGGCATTACCGGTCTAAATAGAGCCGCCTGGCGCCGTTTCCGGCGCACGGCACGCATAGGCTCACAGAAGTCCACAGAATAGCGTCCATTTCCTAACATTGCCCCCCCCCCCAAGGTGCAGCCTCCGGATGCCCAGACGGGCCATCTTCTCTGGATGATCCCTTTCGAAAATCCTGATCAATCTCTCGGCATGAACATTGCTCTCCGCCTCCCATGAATTTTCTTCAGGGCCGTAACCCTTCCATTTGATTAAATATTGGATGCGGTTACCCCTTTTTCTGCAGTCCATAATGGCTTCCACCTCATATTCCTCCTCTCCATTCACTAAGACATGGAACACCAGGAGGATTTTTAAAGATGGAGGTAACTCTAACTCTTAGGCCACCCTGTTAATCTTCCTTTTGATTGGGAATGGCCCCATAAATCTAGGGCCCAGCTTCTTCAAAGGGCAAGCCAACTTCAGGTTTGTGGTTGCCAGCCAAACTCACTCACTGGGTTCCAGGTTCAGTTCGCCCCGCCTTTTCCTGTCATAAAGGATGTGTGGAACCCATAGTTTGCGAAGAAATGAGACTGGTTGGTAGCTGAGTGGACTGTATTATACGCAAATTTGTCCAACGGGAGCAGTTGAACCTAGTTGTTTTGAGAGAAGGTGGAGAAGCAGCGTACTGTTCCAACGTTTGATTAGTCCGCTCGGTCTGACCATTAGTCTGTGGATGGTAGGCCGAGGACAGAGATAGTTTGATGTCTAAGGAGGAACACAGGGCCTTCCAGAACCTGGAGGTGAACTGAGTTCCGCGATCAGATATAATATTTGTTGGTACCCCATGAAGTCTGACAATCTCCTTTATGAAGACTTCTGCCGTTTCAGCAGCGGTGGGTGTGCCCTTTAAGGGGAGGAAGTGTGCCATTTTTGTGAGCCGGTCCACTATTACGAAAATGGCTGAGTAGCCTTCAGATGTGGGCAACTCCACGATTAAGTCCATGGAGATCATGATCCAAGGCTTTTCTGGTACTGGAAGGGGGTTGAGTAGACCCCATGATTTAGCTTTGTTGCCCTTGTGTTGGGCACAGGTCGGACAGGCACCAATGTACCTTTTACAGTTGACATCTACTTGTGGCCACCAGAAGGTGCGCTGGAGCAGCACTGAAGTTTTGCGAACACCAAAGTGACCCGCTAACTTGTGGTCATGGCAAAGTTCTAAAACTGATAGCCGTAGCTCCTCAGGCACAAAAATCTTACCACTGTACCACAGTAAGCCCCCTTTCTTCTGTAGCTTAGGATTGGTGATGTTGGTAGTTTTGTCAACTGCCTGTCGGATGCGAGAAAACAAGTCTTCCTGAGTAAGAAGGAAGTTTCTGGGTGAGAGGATGGTATCCGGGCATGTAGAAGTCTCTGCGTCATTAAACATATGGGACAGAGCATCTGGCTTAATGTTCTTGGACCCGGGCCTGTAGGTGATGTGGAACACAAACCTCGAAAAGAAAAGTGCCCACCGGGCCTGACGGGGTCTCAGTCTCTTAGCTGTCCTCAAATACTCAAGGTTTTTGTGGTTTGTGTATATGAGGATTGGATGTGCAGCTCCCTCGAGCAGATAGCGCCATTCCTCGAGCGCAGCCTTAATAGCCAGGAGCTCCCGATCCCCAACATCATCATTTTTCTCCGGATCCGTCAGTTTCCGTGAAAAGAATGCCACGGGGTGGAGAAGAGCCTTAGCACCCTGTCTTTGTGAGAGCACCACTCCTACGGCTGTTTCGGAGGCATCTACTTCCAGGACATAAGGTAACACGGGGTCAGGATGTTTCAACACAGGAGCAGATGTAAACAGTTCCTTCAAAGCCTCAAAGGCTGCCTGCGCCTCGGTGGTCCAATGGAATCTGGAATTCATCTTGGTCAGTCGGGTGATCAGGGTGATTATGGCTGAGAACCCTTGATAAATTTGCGATAAAAATTTGCAAAGCCAACAAACCGCTGTATACCCTTCCTGTCCACCGGGGCTGGCCAATTCACAATGTCGGAGACCTTCTGTGGGTCCATTGTGATTCCGGTGGTCGAAATGACCAAGCCCAGGAATGGAATGCTTTGGCACTCAAAGATGCATTTCTCCGCTTTTGCATAGAGTCCATGTTGCCTGAGACGACTCAGTACTTTAGCAACGTGTTGACGGTGGGCATCTAAGGAGGAGGAGAATATGAGAATGTCATCTATATAGATTATGACAAACTGATCCAAATAGTCCCTGAAGATGTCGTTCACAAAATGCTGAAAAGTAGCCGGTGCGTTGCAAAGGCCAAAGGGCATCACCCGATATTCAAAATGCCCGAAGCGTGTGAGGAAGCCATTCATCACCTTCTCGTATTCGGACAAGATTATAGGCACCGCGGAGATCCAGTTTTGTGAAGACAGTGGCTGCCCCGAGTCGTCGGAAGAGTTCGGGTACCAAGGGTAGCGGGTACCGGTTGTCACGGTGATCTTGTTTAATTCCCTGTAATTAATGCAGGGTCGTAGGGTGTGATCTTTCTTTTCCACAAAAAAGAGTCCAGCTCCTGCTAGAGATGTAGAAGGGCAGATAAAACCCTTTTTGAGGTTATCGTCCAGGTAAGTGTTCAGGGTTGAGAGTTCCACCTCAGTCAGTGGGAAGATCCACCCAAAGGGCACTTCCGCTCCTGGGAGGAGCTAAATAGGGCAGTCATAGTGCCTATGGGGTGGCAGGCACTCTGCCCCCTTCTTGCTAAACACGTCCAGATAGGCATGTTAGACAGGCGGAGTGGTCTTGACGGAGTCAGGATCCGGGTCGGCATCAAGGCATAGCAGAGCAGTGGGAACCTCCGGGGCCCTGGGCCAACAGTGTTGCTGACAGTAGGGGGAGGAGAATCTGATCTCCCCTGTGGCCCAATTGATGAAGGGGTTGTGAGCCTGGAGCCAAGGTAGTCCCAGGATAATGGGGAATAAAGGTGACGCAATGGCGTCAAGGTGCAGGAGTTCCTGATGGCCATCCGCAGTAGAGACAGGCAGGGGAATAGTTTCATGGGTGACCACTCCGGATTTGATGGTTGTTCCATCTGCAAGACTGGCCATCATCCCTTGGGCCTTAGGTTGCAGAGGGATTAGGTGTTGGGCTGCAAATGTCTGGTCCACAAAACAACTGCAGGCACCTGAATCAAATGTGACTAACATACTCCTTCCTGGTAACTGGAGCGTGATAGGGAGAGCAAGATGAGAAGAAGAGGTTCTAGGCAGACTGGGAATACTGGTAGATCTAGTGGCATAGCCCTTATGGTTCTTGGCCGGACAAGCCCTGACATAGTGCCCGGGACCTCCACAGTAGAGGCAGAGGTCTTGGTTCCGGCAGCGCTTCTCTTCAGGGGTGAGTGAAGGATGAAGAAGCCCCATCTGCCTGGGTTTGGTCTTAGCCGGAGTAGCTGGACGGGGGTACTGGAGTAGCGACCCACGGGAACTTGGAAACCCTGCGGATCTCTCTACTCTGTGCTCTCTGAGGCGCCGATCTAATTGAATGGCCAGATTCACAAGAGCATCCAGGGATTGGGGGACCCCTACACGGGCCAACTCATCCTTCAGGGATTCTGATAACCCCAGCCGGTACCGGTGATGCAGGGTTGCGTTGTTCCAATTGGTGTCGGCACTCCAGCGCCTGAATTCAGCCACATAGTCCTCAACAGAATGGTGGCCCTGCTGGAGGGCATGTAATGCAGCCTCTGCGGTAGCAGCCTGATGGGGGTCCTCATAAAGCTGGGCCAAGGCGTGGAGGAACAGGGCTAAGCTGAACACAGCTGGTGCTTTCTGTTCAAGCAGACGAAGGGCCCATGCTTGGGGTTCTCCTTCAGGAGAGAGATTATGACACCCACCTTCGTGGCTTCCTGTGCAAATGTGTGTGGCTGGAGGGAGAAGTATAGCTCACAGGCGTTCTTAAATGCATGGAACTTGCTGCGGTCTCCTGAGAACCGCTCTGGCAAAGGAACTTCGGGCTCCAAAGGCGCGGCAACCGGGATATGAGATGCCACTGCTGGAACTGGGGAGGAGAGTACTTGGACCCGCTCCTCGAGCTGCTGATATTTCTCCTGCAGATTCCGAATGGTTTGTGTAAGTCTGGCCAAGTGCTGGCAGAGATCTTCCGTTGGAGAGGGCTCCTGCCCAGACTCGGACATGGCTGTCCGTTACTGTCACGCACCTGGTGGTGGAGTCTGATTTATGCAGAGAGCAACCTCTCTTATGACCCTGATTCCGGAACCCCTGGTAGAGCAGACAGGGAGCTCAGGAGTGCAGGGAGGCACGAGGGCTTGGATGGATGGTGATGCAAGTGTAGAGGGGTCCTCTGGAGCTTGTGCTTGGAAAGTAGCGTAGTGATACAGTCCGGGTTGGCAACAGGCGGCAGTGTGGAGTGTTCAAGTGGAGCAGCCAAGAGAGTGGTCGGGTGCAGGCTGGGTCGTCAACAGGCTGGCAGCGAAGTACACAGGGTTGAAACAGGAGAATGGTCGTGGTCTCCTGATGGGCAAATGGCATGTGCTTTGGCGCCGTTTCCTCATTCTGGACGGCGTGGTCGACACATGTGGGGGAGCTCCCAGCAGCAGCAGCAGTGGAGGCAGGTACAGCAGACTTTCAGCAAGTATAGATGGCTTCTCCCTGGGGTGCTGGTAGCGGCACAGTGCGGGTCCTCCTGTGCATTTCCGGGCCACTGTGCGGGGGCAGCTGAGGGGTGGCTTTGTGGTGGGCGGGCTGCCTGTAGGCCTCACAAGTGTTCCGGGAGGTGGTGCAATGGCGGCTGAACCGGGAGTGTGTGTTCCAGAAGTCTCCACAGAGGCTCCGGTGGCGCTGGGACTAGGGGTGCCACATCATCCCTTTAATCCAGGACGCATATTAATTACACAGGTTCTGTGGCTGATTAAGGTGGTAATTGAACTCACTTGGTACCTTATCTGCATTAAATTAGCCTCAGAACCTGTGTAATTCATATGTGTCCTGGATTAAAGGGATGATGTGGCAACCCTAGCTGGGACCTGTAGTCCCACCAGACAAACTGACTTCAATTCTGGAGGAGTTTCTTGCCCGGGTGGAACCGGTCCGTGGTAGGGGGGTGGCGAAGAAGCGTCCACCCCCTCCCTCATCCTCTGAGGAGGATTCGGAGCCAGAAGGGGGTTATGTGGTCACAGGGACCCCCGTGGATCTGTCAGATGGGGGATTGGACCCTTCTGACAGTGAGGAGGAGCAGGGGGCCATCGTAGCACGGGAAAAGGCGTCGTGGGCTCCCTGACGGCTGCCGTCCACGAGACGCTGCGTTTGGGCCAGGCCGGGATGTCGCAGGAGGTGGCTTACGCCTTTGGGTCCCATAGGCCGGCTCAGGCTCCTAGGGTTTTCCCTTATGTGCCATATTTTGATCAGTTTGTCTACAAGGAATGGCAGCGTCATTACCAAATCGCTTTTCTGTGCGCTATCCTTTTGAGGATAGCTTGTTGCAGAAGTGGGTGTCCCCCATGGTAGACCCACCGGTGGCCCGCCTGAACAAGGCTACCACTATCCCGATGGAGGGTTCTCCACCTTTTAAAAATCCAGCCGACAGGCGGACGGAGGCGGTGTCCA
>BLSH010163596.1:112880-126093 GCA_018402905.1 Glandirana rugosa
ACACCGTGGGGATCAGGGTCGCGGTGGCCTCGGAGACACCTCTGAAGGCCTTGTGTGTGAGGGCCAAGTCGGGAAGTCTCCACAGAGGCTCCGGTGGCGCTGGGACTAGGGGTGCCACATCATCCCTTTAATCCAGGACGCATATTAATTACACAGGTTCTGTGGCTGATTAAGGTGGTAATTGAACTCACTTGGTACCTTATCTGCATTAAATTAGCCTCAGAACCTGTGTAATTCATATGTGTCCTGGATTAAAGGGATGATGTGGCAACCCTAGCTGGGACCTGTAGTCCCACCAGACAAACTGACTTCAATTCTGGAGGAGTTTCTTGCCCGGGTGGAACCGGTCCGTGGTAGGGGGGTGGCGAAGAAGCGTCCACCCCCTCCCTCATCCTCTGAGGAGGATTCGGAGCCAGAAGGGGGTTATGTGGTCACAGGGACCCCCGTGGATCTGTCAGATGGGGGATTGGACCCTTCTGACAGTGAGGAGGAGCAGGGGGCCATCGTAGCACGGGAAAAGGCGTCGTGGGCTCCCTGACGGCTGCCGTCCACGAGACGCTGCGTTTGGGCCAGGCCGGGATGTCGCAGGAGGTGGCTTACGCCTTTGGGTCCCATAGGCCGGCTCAGGCTCCTAGGGTTTTCCCTTATGTGCCATATTTTGATCAGTTTGTCTACAAGGAATGGCAGCGTCATTACCAAATCGCTTTTCTGTGCGCTATCCTTTTGAGGATAGCTTGTTGCAGAAGTGGGTGTCCCCCATGGTAGACCCACCGGTGGCCCGCCTGAACAAGGCTACCACTATCCCGATGGAGGGTTCTCCACCTTTTAAAAATCCAGCCGACAGGCGGACGGAGGCGGTGTCCAAGGCTATTTTCCTGGTGGTGGGGGCAGCCATGCGGCCGGTACTGGTGTCAGCTATGGTGGCGCAGTCGCTCACGGAGTGGGCGACAGTGTTGCACAACAAGGATTTGGGGGACCTCGTGGTTCCTTCGCAGTCGGTGCAGCTGGCGCAGGGTCTCAGGTACGACGCCTTGGACGTAGCTCCCATGCTGTCAAAACTGGCAGTTTTTGCGATCATCATTAGATGGCTGTTGTTGCTAAGGTGCTGGTCGGGTGACCATGCGTCAAAAAAAGGCCTCACGGACCTGCCGTTTCAGGGCGGTTGGCTGTGTGGGACTTCCCTGGATGAGATCATTAAGGATTTCACTGGGGGGAAGAGTACTTTTCTTCCGGAACCCAAACGTTGTTTTCGTGCGCCCGCGCGGGTAATTGGTCCGGCAAGGCTGCCACAGGGAGCCAGAAGCGTCCCTGGCCGCACAAGTCTGGGAAAGGAGAGGAGAAGCCCGTCTCCACTTGATGGGTTGCCCCTGTCCGACGCTCGGGTGGGGGGGTCGGCTTCTGGGGTTCGCGGCCTGGCGGACCGCCCGCATCTCGGATCTTTGGGTGCGGGAGGTGGTGTCGTCCGGGTACAAGATAGAGTTCTGTACCCTGCCACCGGACAGGTTCTTCCCCTCAAATCTGAGACTCCCTCTGGGGCGTCGGCAAGCTCTGTTTGGGGCTGTCCAGGCTCTGTTCGAGCAGGGGGTGACTGTCCCGGTCCTTTCTGCGGACCGGTTCCGCGGGTTTTATTCCAACCTCTTTCTGGATCTAAAGGCGCTCAATCACTTCGTGAAGGCGTGCAAGTTCAGGATGGAGTCAGTCCATTTTGTCGTGGCCGTGCTGCACCAGGGGGATTTCCTGGCTTCTCTGGACATCAGGGACGCGTACCTCCATGTTCCCATTTGTGTTCGGCATCAGCGTTTCCTGCATTTCGCGGTGGGGGACCTCCAATACCAATTTGTGGCTCTCCCCTTCGGCCTAGCCTCCGCTCTGTGAGTCTTCACCAAGCTGTTGGCTCCGGTGCTGGCTCTGCTGAGGCAGAGGGGCATTGCGGTGGTGGCATATCTAGACAATCTGCTCCTGAGGGCGGAGTCGGCTCCTGCCCTGGAGGACAACATCTCGATCACCCTGGCCTCCCTGTGGAACTTCGGCTGGTTGATCAACCTTCAGAAGTCGACGCTGGTCCCATCGCGCCGCCTAGAATATCGGGGCCTGATACTGGACACAGAGCAGGCGAGGGTGTTCTTGCCTCCGGCCAAGTTGCTGACACTGCATACTGTGGTACGGGCTCTGCTATCACAACGGTGGTCTTCCTTATGTTTGTGCATGCGGGTATTGGGGCTCATGGTGTCGGCCTTCGAGGCGGTACCATATGCCCAGAGTCACACCCGGATCCTGCAGCGGGCGATTCTGCTGCAGTGGGACAAGTCTCCATTGTCTCTGGATCGGGTGATCAGGTTGGATCATCAGACCAGGGGGGCGCTTGCCTGGTGGCTGTTGGCCCCCGGCGTTGAGTCAGGGGAAGTCGTTTCTTCCCCTGGAATGGTCGATTGTCACGACCAATGCCAGCCTAACGGGCTGGGGAGGAGTCCTGGGGCGGTTGTCCCCGGAGGAGTCCCGCCTTCCGATCAACGTGCTGGAACTGCGGGCGATCAGGCTCACGCTATCCCATTGGTCAGAGAGGATGCATGGTCGGCCGGTTCGGGTGCAGTCGGACAACGCCACGGCAGGGTGGCGTATGTAAACCATCAGGGCGGCACAAAGAGCATGGCAGCAGCCGCGGAAGCGGCCCACGTCTTGAGGTGGGCGGAGCTTCATGTGCTGGCCATCTCCGCCGTTTACATTCCGGGCGTAGAAAATTGGCAGGCGGACTTTCTCAGTCGCCAGACTCTGGATCAGGGAGAGTGGTCCCTGCATCCGGAAGTGTTCCGTCAGATCTACCAGAGGTGGGGCACGCCAGACGTGGATCTGCTGGCGTCCTGGCTCAATTGCAAGGTGCGCACCTTTGTGTGCAGAGCAAGGGATCCATTGGCGGACGCCGTGGATACCCTTGTGGCTCCACGGTCTCAGTACCGGCTCCTTTACGCCTTCCCTCCTGTCAGGCTTCTTCCGCGCCTGTTGCGCAGGATAGAATTGGAGGGGATTCCGGCTATACCGGTGGCTCCAGATTGGCCTTGGTGTCCTTGGTACGCCGACGTGGTTCGGATGGTAACGGATGTTCCCTGGCGGCTTCCGCTACGAGAAGATCTGCTGTCGCAGGGGCCCATCCTGCACCCTGCTTTACACTCGCTGGCTTTGACGGCCTGGCTATTGAATCCCAGGTATTGAGGGATAGGGGGGTCTCTGAGTCAGTGATCCCCACCATGCTCAAGGCACGTAAGTCCACGTCACGCAAGATCTATCACCGCACCTGGAAGGCTTATATTGCTTGGTGCGAGGCTGGGGGATGGAAACCCCATTCCTTTTCAGTGGCTCATGTACTGGCCTTTCTTCAGCAGGGCCTGGATCAAAAACTGGCTTTGAGTACCCTCAAGGGGCAGATTTCTGCCCTGGCGATTTTCTTCCAGCATCCGTGGGATCTGAACCTGGTACTTTCAGTACTGCAGAAGCCGCCATATGAGAAGATCAGAGACATTTCTTTGCTGTTGCTCTCGCAAAAGGTGGCCTTCTTGGTGGCCATCACATCCGCCAGGCGGGTGTCTGAGTTTGCGGCTTTGTCTTGTAGGTCTCCCTACTTGGTCCTGCATAAGGACAAGGCGGTGTTGCACCCATCTCCTTCGTTTCTACCGAAGGTGGTTTCCTCTTTTCACATTAATGAGGACATTGTCCTTCCTTCTTTGTGTCCGCGCCCGTCACATCCTAGGGAGGTTGCCTTGCACTCATTGGATGTGGTTAGGGCTTTGCGGGTGTATTTGTCGACCACGGCCTCCTTCCGGAGGTCGGACACGCTGTTTGTGGTGGTGGATGGACCGCGCAAAGGGCTGGCGGCCTCGTCGGCCACTATCTCGCATTGGATCAGACAGACTGTGACCCATGCAAATGAGGTTTGGAGTCAAGAACCCCCTTTTCCGGTTATGGCTCATTTCCCCAGGGCGATTAGTACTTCCTGGGCTTTCCGTCACCAAGCGTCGGTGTCTCAGGTGTGCAAGGCTGCCACTTGGACCTCTGTGCACACCTTTGCTAAGTTTTACAAAGTTGATGTGTCAGCATCTGCGGATGCTGCTTTTGGCCGCAAGGTTTTACAGGCGGCGGGGTAGGCGCGTCTGGCGCCTCCCGGAGAGTTTCCGTTGGGTACAGTTGTTATTGTGTTACCCACCCCTCTTTTGTTTGACACTGCTTTGGGACGTCCCGACATGTCAAGATTAAGAGGCTGCGTCCGTCAATGAACGAAAGAGAAAATAGGATTTTTTGACTTACCATAAAATCCTTTTCTCTGAGTTCATTGACGGACGCAGCACCCACCCTCTGTGTTCTGAGTTTGTACTGCTTGTTACGAACTGAAGTGCTAGCAGGGCGGAGGGGTTATGCAGAGTGAGGACTGCCCCCTGGGAGGGGCTAGCTTGCTTTTTGTCTGAGCTATGTCCTGCCTAGTCTACTCCTGGTAAAAGGTGCATACCCTACATGTCAAGATTAAGAGGCTGCGTCCGTCAATGAACTTAGAGAAAAGGATTTTACGGTAAGTCAAAAAATCCTATTTTTTGAGAACACAAAACCAAGTATCATTTTGTGGTGCTAAGTAATTTTTTAATGACAACATTAAATGCAGTAAAATAAATCCCCTGCAGCCAGCAAGAATAGGACCTCCAGCAACATTAGACCCTCCACAAAAATAGACCTCCACCAGCAACAATAGATCTCCCAGCAGCCAGCTTCAGCAGACCCTTGCCTTAAGAGTAGATCCCTCCCAGCAGTAAAATCCCCCACCAGCGACAAATACCCCCTGAAATAGTAGATCCCCACCAGTAAAAATAGATCCCTGCAACAACAGATATGGGGCGGGGTCACCCACGCACATCCACACCCCTATTTTTACCTGTCATTTTGCTGTGTCCCTGAACAGGAATAGTTCAGCAAGTGCTGTTTTCAAGATTCCAATAAGAGCCCACCTGCAGATCCCCACAGCCACCGGGTCAGGGTTGTGGAGGAGAGGCCCTTGTCCCCATCAACATGGCCCTACTGCCCCAAAGCACCCCCCCACATGTTGAGGGCATGCTCACTCGTGTCCCCCCCCCTTTCCCGGACTGCCAGGTTATTGCTCGGATAAGGGCCTGGTATGAATTTTGGCAGGAAGCCCCCATGCCATTCCAGATACCAGATCTGGAGGGCCTGGAATGGATTGGGGGGGACCTCATGCTATTGTGTTTTTATTAACTTTAACTTTTTTTGGTGAATGAGTAAGGGTACTATGTACCCCATACTCATTCACATGGGGACCATATCCACCGGACCAGGGTTATGGGGAAGAGGCCCTTGTGCCCATCAACATGCCCCAAAGAATGTGGCCTGGTATGGTTTTGGGGGGGGGGTGCTCGCTCGCCCCCCTGTCTTTCCTGGCCTGCCTGGATGTATGCTCGGATAAGGGTCTGGTATGCCATTTTTTTTAAATTATATATAAATGTATATAAATCTATATATGGAATTGTGTTTTATGTGATGTCTTGAATATACGTTTCAATGATTTTAAATTTTGTACAATACATTTTTGACACTTTTTAATTAAGTGGTACCGTCAAAGTGCTATAGACTTTAGGGTTTTTTTTGTGTAACTTCTTTGATGGGATGTGGTACCGGACATTGCTTCCAAAGTTTAGAGGGGCCTCCTTGGTGGTCTCTCCTCCCACTTTTTCTGTTTGTAACCGAACTGGGATACAATTGTTTGCTTTATAAAGGACACTTACCTTTAAACCAAGGACTTTGTCAGATAGACACAGTAAGGCTCAGTAGAGCAGAAGTTTATTTTCTTATGAGTTATGGCTAGAGGCCTCACTCTACCTTCTGTCTGTGACTATGCTTTGATTAAACCTGACACTTTTGCTAAAGAAACTGTGAGTTAGTCCCTGCCTTGAGTCTAATCCCCTAGAAATTGGTGGCTTGGAGTGGGCACAAGATCCAGAAACTGTGCCTATTGCAGAAGCATTCTTAAAAAGCCAGCACTCTTAAAGGGACAGTACACAAAAATGTTGTATTCACTGGTGCCAGTAAACAGTTGGGATAATGGAAGAACTAATTACACAGCTGCTACAAGCACACACAGAGCAACAGGAAACTAACCGTTTTTTTGTGGTTGCTACGCAAGTGGCCATGCAAGAGCAGAAATAGTTTAATAAGCTCATACAGAGTCAGATACAGTCCTTGGCTGATATCACTACAAAAAATGATGGCCAAGAATGATGTGGAGGCCTTCCTCACGGTTTCTGAGAGGGTGGCAGAGCGAGAAGGCCTTCCCCAGGAACAGTGGGCTGCAGTCCTTGCATCCTTTTTGACCGGAGACCCACAAAAGGCCTATTTTGATGTGAGTGCTGCTGAGGCCCAGCAATACCACAGTCTTAAAAAGGAGATTCTGGCACACCTTGGGGTAACAATGGTGGACCAATCTTCAAGGTCCCAGATGTATGACCTCATTCACCTCACATGGATGTGGTTACAACCGGAGGTCACCACCCCAGCCCAGATCGTGGAGACAGTCATGCTGGACCATGTTGTAAGAGCCCTTCCAATCCCAGGTACAGGAGTTTGCCAGGAGAGCTGATCCTAAAGACGCCAATGAGTTGGTGGCCCTCGTGGAGCGATACTGAGGATTCAGGTTGTAGTACTCAAAGAATCATTCTCCAAGAGACAGAAGCCCAACAGCCTGGGTAAAAGCACTCCCACCCAAGTGGGGAAAAAAGGAGGTAAATGCGATTGAGGACCCTGATGCGCAACACGCAAAAAGGCCCAATCGCCAAAGAGAGACCCAACAGGACCGGGGACCTATAGTGTGCTGGCGTTGCTAAGAACTGGGGCACCTGGCCACCAGTTGTCCGCTAAACCAGCAAAACGCTTTTGTTGCTACACCTGGAGGTGCCCCACAACAGCCAGACTGCATCGAGAAAACAAATTTGTGTTGTTAAAGTGGATGGTTGCAAGATGACTGCCTTACTGGTTTCCGGCAGTCTAGTCACTCAAGTGCAAGCCAGTCTTGCGAACCCCCACAAGTTGCAGCAACCGCTAATGGAAGTTGTTTGTATTCACTGGGATACCAAATGCTGCCCCACGGCCATTGTGTCTATCAAAACTCCTTGTGGCACCAGGGGCCATGAAGTGGGACTGGTCCCAAATCTAATGTATAACGCTGTCCTTGGGCGGGACCTCCCTTTTTTTTTTAAATTTAAGGGGAAATGTCAAGGGAACAAGGCCCCCAGCTGGATCTGACTCCTGCTGCCTGGAACCGCTTTCGGAGCGAGGAGAAAGAGTCTGCAAACTTTTCCCTGGAGGTCCTCGCAGGTGACACAGTGGTCCACCCTCCGGAGATAGACCTGCCGGACCTGTTCGCAACCTGGGATAAGTTTGGCACTGCCCCACTTAGGGACCCCAATTTAACCCGGGCAAGAGAACAGGTAAAAGTGGTAAATGGGATCCCCCAAGCCAGGGGAGGAGGCTATATTCCCTCATTTTGCTCTGGAAAATGACCTGTTATATAGAGTGGATGAAATATGGGGCAAAAGACTGGAACAGTTGCTAGCATCACAACCCCATAGACACATGGTACTGGACTTGGCACATTCTCATGTACTTGGGGGACATCTGTGGGTGCATAAAACTAAAGAAAGAGTATTGCAAGTTTTATTGTCCAGGCTTACACAAAGATGTAAAATTATATTGTGAGTCAGGCCAAGTTTGTCAGCTTACCAGTCTGATCTCCCATTTCCAGAGTCCATTGGTACCTTTACCCATCAATGAGGTGCCCTTTGACAGCATTGCCATGGATATCGTAGGTCCCTTGGTTACGTCTGGTGGGGGGCACCAGTATATCCTGGTTGCCTTGGACTATGTCATCCAGTACCCAGAGGCAATCCTATTAAGGAACCCCTCATCCAAGTGTATTGCTAAAGAACTTTCTCTTAAATTTTCACACATGGGTATTCCTCGGGAGCTGTTAACTGACTAGGGCATGCCTTTCATGTTGAAGATTACTAAAGAATTGTGAAAATTGTTTAAAATTAATCACTTAAGCACTTCTGTATCCCTCCCACAAACAGATGGCTTAGTGGAAAGGTCAAACAAAACTCTGAAAGGAATGTTAAAGTGAGTGGTAGCGGTAGATGGTAGGGACTGGGACTGTCTCTTGCCCTACCTCATGTTTGCTGTACGGGAGGTACCACGAGACTCCTCTGGCTTTTCCCCTTTTGAGTTGCTGTATGGCCGACATTGGAGGGGCCTATTAGATATAGCAAAAGAGACCTAGGAAGAGGCAAAAGCATAGTGGAGCATATTGCTCAAATGTAGGACCGGATTGGAAAAGTGATGCCCATTGTTAAATCCCTTATGGTCCAAGTGTCCGTGACTGCCACAGGTTCTTCCACGGTACCTGGGGTAGAAACCACTGAGGCACTGTCAGTAAGTCAAAAACAAGAGACCAAGGAATTTCTGCTAAGAAATAGACTTCGCTGATAAAGCATTATATTATGACCAAGCCAGGGGTGAAAGTTAACAACTTCAGCCCCGGAAGGATTTCCCACTGTAGGACCAGAGCACTTTTTGCGATTCGGCACTGCGCCGCTTTAACTGACAATTGCGTGTTTGTGCGACGTTGTACCCAAACGAAACTGACATCCTTTTTTTTTCACATAAATAGAGCTTTCTTTTGGTGGTATTTGATCCCCTCTGCGTCACTTCTGATCACCGCTATTAACAAAAAAAGAGCGACAATTTTGAAAAAAAAAAAAAACAATATTTTTTACTTTTTGCTATAATACATATCCAAAAAAATATATATAAAAAACGAATTTATTCATCAGTTTTGGCCGATTTATATTCTTCCTCATATTTGTGGTTAAAAAAAAAAATCACGATTGGCGTTTATTGATTGGTTTGCGCAAAAGTTGCCACGTTTACAAACCATGAGAATTAATTTATGGCATTTTCACTATTTTTTTTTGCTAGTAATTGCGGCGATCTGCCATTTTTATCTGGACTGCGATATTGCAGCAGACATGTCGGACATTTTTGACACTTTTTTGGGACCAATGTCATTTATACAGCAATCAGAAACTTAAATAGCCACTGATTACTGTGTAAATGTCATTGTCAGTGAAGGGGTTAATGTGCAGGGGCCAATCTAGGGGTTAACTGTGTTCCCTAGGCGTGTTCTAACTGTGAAGGGATTGGGCTGCCATTGGCATAAAAGATCTAACTGATCCCAGTGACAGGAATCAGTAGATCTCTTACATGCCGCTTGACAGAGCAGGGAACAGCCGTTTTTACATCGGCTGTTCCCCGTTTTTCTTCTGTGCCAGGCAATTGCAGCTTGCCGACGGACATCGAGTCCCGCTAGCCGTGCATGCGCGAACCGCTGTTTATAGATGGCGATTTGCAATATCATGCCACTCTGCAGCAGCAAACGTATGCAAGCTGGTGGTTAAAACCCTATTGCATCCCAGAAGCTCAGTGCCAAGTAGTCTCAGAGGAGATAAGGAAGATGTTGGATCTTGATGTATTTGAAGAATCAATGGTGTAGTACAATCGTCCTTATTCCCAAGCTGGATAGCAGCTTCCAATTTTGTAAAGATTTCCGAAAGCTAAATGAATTGACAATATTTGATGCTTATCCAGTGCGCAGGTTAGATGAGCTAATTGAGTGTCTAGGACATGCTTTGTATATCACACTCTGGACCTTATGAAGGGGTATTGGCAAATACCACTTAAAGAATGTGCTAAAGAGAAGACAAATTGGCAAATACCACTTACAGAATGTGCTAGAGAAGACAGCCTTTTCTACATCTGAAGGGCACTGGCGGTATAAGAGGATGCTATTTGGCCTACATGGGGCAATGGCCACTTTTCAGCGGATGATGGATTGCGTCCTTAAACCCCACCGATAAACAAAGGGAGAGGCACCTCTAAGTGTAGGATTAAAAGCAGTTTTAATGGAAACATCCAATTGGCAACTCACATGTGTACATAGTACAATAGGAACATCAGAATATAAAGGGTCCCCGAGGGGTTTAGTCAGTGGAAATAGTACCCCGCTCTTCTGCTCCTTCCTTGCTGCTGCACTGTAAACCCCGCTGCTCACTGCTGTGATGGTAGACGGCCACGCAGTGGTGAGGACCAGAACAAGGCTTGGTGTGCGGATGGCTAGGCGGCGTGGAGGGATGTCATTACCGAAATGTGACGTGTTTCCTGAGCATGCACGCTGCGTGTGTTGTGGTAGCCATGCTCCTTTTTCAAGCATGATAAGTATAGCAAGGGACTCATAATATATGGAACCCATAATATATGGGAGAGGGGCCAAGTGATGAATGGATATTATGGCAAGTGCTGAGAAATAAGAGCTAAAGTGTATATAGCATGTTATTAAAAATGAGATATACATAGAACAATACATGTAACATTGGGCATATTGGCATACATATAGCAACCAACGACAGATAAACAAGGCAATAGTTAAAATGTGGCAGCAATACTAGCAGCAGAAAGCAACTAAAATAGTATACACATACGACAAGAGATATATACAACATATTGCTATGCCTATGGGTATATTAACCACTTCAGTTAGGGGGCTGTTTTTTGGGCTAGTTGTTTACAAGTTAAAATCATTTTTTTTTGCTATAAAATTGCTTAGAACCCACAAACCTTATATATATTTTTTTTCTAACACCCTAGAGAATAAAATGGCGGTCATTGCAAAACTTTATGTCACACCGTATTTGCGCAGCGGTCTTCCAAGCGTGCTTTTTTTTAATAAATTCAGTTTTTTTCATAAAAAAATAAAATAAGAAAACAGTAAAGTTAGGCCAATTTTTTTCCATATTGTGAAAGATAATGTTACGCCGAGTAAAATGATACCCAACATATCATGCTTCAAAATTGCGTCCGCTCGCGGAATGGCGACAAACTTTGCAGCTTAAAAATCTCCATTGGCGACTTTTAAAAAATTCTACAGGTTAGCAGTTTCGAGCTACAGAGGAGGACTAGAGATAGAAATGTTGCTCTCGCTCTAACGATCGCAGCAATACCTCACATGTGTGGTTTGCACACCGTTTTCATATGTGGACGGGACTTACGTATGCGTTTGCTTCTGCTTGCGAGCTCGCAAAGACGCTTTAATTTTTTTTTATTTTTTTTTATTTATTTTACTTTTTACTTTTTATTTTTACACTGTTCTTTTTTAAAAAATAAAAATGATCACTTTTATTCCTATTACAAGAAATGTAAACATTCCTTGTAATAGAAAAAAGCATGACAGGTCCTCTTAAATATGAGACCTGGGGCCAAAAAGTCCTCACATCTCATATTTACACTAAAATGCAAAAAAAAAAAATCTGAAAAAAATGACAGAACAAAAAAAAAAACGGTCCCTTTAAGACCGTTGGGCGGACTTCACTTCTGACGTCATTTCCGCCCTGCCGTACTATGGAGCCAAGTGAGCGGCTTCAGCCGCTCACTCGGCTCTCGGACACTGGGGGGGACAGATCGGATCATCTCCGCCGCTGCCAGCGGGTCCGGTAAGCGGCGGAGATGACCGAAAAGCGGCGGGAGGGGGGGGCAAGTGATCTTGCAGCGAATCCGCCACTAAGATCACTTTTATGTTGTTCAGAATCGCCAGCTCTAAAAAACAATATCTGAATGGTGCCTGCAGCTGCAGGCACCATTCAGATATCCCTTCTCAAAAGTAGCGACGTCATATGACGTCCACCCAACGAGAAGTGGTTAAGTGGTACTGTAAGATAAGGTGACCAAATTTTTAAAAGGAAATCTGGGGACATTTTTTTTTTTTATTGGCAAATGGTAAACTATTTTATAAGCATATTTTCCTCCAATGATATATGCAGTGTGTGTGGTATGTGTCTATATAATGATTGTATGATATATATGTTATTTCTCACATTTCCTCCATAAGATAAAAAAAAGATACTACTTAGAATTTTTTGGGATATGACTACCAAATGTTAACCACTTCCTTACCGGCGTCTAGTATATATACTTCGGCAAGGTGCACTCCCCATCCTAAGTGGACGTCATATGACGTCCACTTGTTTTCTCCACTTTGAGGGCCCTCGCGGCGATCAGGGACCGGCCGTGTCCCTCGGGACCCCAGCCTTCCGTGATCGGGGTAAAGAGCCAATAAAATTGGCTCTTTACCGCGTGACCGGCTGTGTCCTATCACAGCCGGTCACTAACAACAATGGACACAGAACGGCGTACACGCTGCTCGTGCTCGCAGCGTGGTGATTGGGGGGCAGGCTTGTCCCTCGGACAAAGCCCAACCCCGATCACGGTAAAGAGCCAATAGTATTGGCTCTTTACCACGTGACCGGCTGTGTCCAATCACAGCCGGTCACAAAATGACGGGAATCCGCAGTAACGAGCTGTTACCGGGTTCTCCCCTTCACACACCGATCGTGTGTGAGGAGGAGATAGCGGTAACAGCTCGTTACCGCTTACTGTCAGCACCAAGCACACTGATTGCCCCCCCTTCCAATAAAGAGGACCTGTCACCACCCCATCAGAGTACCTGTCACCTGCCCATCAGAGTACCCGAGTACCTGTCACCTGGCCATCCGAATACCTGTCACAGACCATCAGAGTACCTGTCACCTGCCCATCAGAGTACCCGAGTACCTGTCACCTGCCCATCAGAGTACCCGAGTACCTGTCACCTGCTCATCAGAGTACCCGAGTACCTGTCACCTGCCCATCAGAGTACCCCAGTACCTGTCACCTGCCCATCAGAGTACCTGTCACCTGCCCATAAAAGTACCCGACTACCTGTCACCTGCCCATCAGAGTACCCGAGTACCTGTCACCTGCCCATCAGAGTACCCAAGTTCCTGTCATCTGCCCATCAGAGTACCTGTCACCTGCCCATAAAAGTACCCGACTACCTGTCACCTACCCATCAGAGTACCCGAGTACCTGTCACCTGCCCATCAGAGTACCCAAGTTTCTGTCACCTGCCCATCAGAGTACCTGTCACCTGTCCATCAGAGTACCCGAGTACCTGTCACCTGCCCAGGAAAGTACCCGAGTACCTGTCACCTGCCCATCTGAGTACCTGTCACCTGCCCATAAAAGTACTCGGGTACTCTGATGGGCAGGTGACAGGTAGTCGGGTACTTTTATGGGCAGG
>BLSH010163600.1:15877-26257 GCA_018402905.1 Glandirana rugosa
GTGGTTCCAATCTAGTTGTAGGTCCCCTACACCTTGGTTGAGTGAGAGAACCACATCCCCTGGATGTTGATCTAACCTTGGTGACCTGCTTGGCAGCTACCTTTTCATTCAGGAAAGCTGAAATCTGTACTTGGTTCCAGCGTGACTTAAGGCAGGGCCAATCAGCAATAACATGTACAGTCATATCCTAGATTAAGACAATTAAAAGAGCCGACTCTCCACAAGGCCTTCCTGTTTCGGATGACTTAAGAGCACATTCAACTAGGGCAGTGCCAGCTCAGTGCAAAGCTCAGTGCTGAGTGTCTCCTAAGGCTATTTGCAAGTCAGCAATATGGTCCTCCCAGGAAACACCTTTATTACACTTTAAGTGAACCCGGCTCACGACAGTAAAATTTGGAAAATCCATGGTGCATAATTGAGCTTCTGATCATTACAAAATTTTTCTTGCACCCTCCCATATGGCGAGTTAGGTCCCATGTGTATGCTGCCATGATGCACCAGGAAAACGGAAAATTGTATACTCACCTTTCCGTAATTTTCCTTTCCTGGTGCATCTTCATGGCAGCATACAGATTCCCGCCCAAATTGGTGAGAGTTACAGAGAATGCTGTGAGCCGGGTCTGTCTTTGATTTATAGTTAACCAATCCTATCATGTTGTGGGGGAGCCACAACCCATGTGTATGCTGCCATGAAGATGCACCAGGAAAGGAAAATTACGGAAAGGTGAGTATACAATTTTCCGTTATTTTGCTGGCTGATCACAATGCAGTAACCTTAATCTCTGCTATCAAAGCATGATGACTTCAGTCACAATGTACTAATATTTGGTGACATTCTAATGAAGTTATATTTATATTTAAAAGTTGAATTTATCCCACACATCAGAAGATAGGAGACGACTGGAAGATTGCTGTAGTGAAGATAACAACATTGCACAATGGAGTCTGATTCTCATAAACTCTACCATGTACACGGCTTCCACTCGCGGGATTTCCTAGACACATACTATTCCAGTAAGCCAGAAATGCCCTTTACTCATGAGACTTTGAGGTATCCTGCGCAGAAATTTCACAATGCATTTTCCTCAGGTAGGTAAAGCTATTTTTGAGTAATAAATTCTGTGTGCAGGAATAAATATTAGGAGAAATGAATCTTGAACTATTGATTCGCAGAATGGTTGGGAGAGTGCAACGTGGTGTGACGGCAGTAACTCACATACAGTACAGTTGCAAATAGAAAGAACTTGCATTGTAGTCAGAATACAATTCTCAACAAGACTGGCGGTTGGCAACCCAACCGGGAACACACACAGGGGAGCAGCAGATTGTAGCAGAGCAGAACTCAGCCAAAATGACAGCGTCTGTCTTGAGGGAAGGAATAAGGCCTGGCTAGTCCGAGGCCAAGGGGGGAAGTTTCCAGAAGAAGAGGAGGATCCCTATACTTTCTTTACTCATCTGGAACCTTTCCCTGCCGCTATTAATGTCCCTGATAGTCGAATGACCTGTCCCTAAACTACCCACACTCTAAATGCACGCCAAACTCAAGAGCCAGGGTCTTAAATAGAATCTGCCCTTTGGGATTTTTTCATGTGTTGAATACTCCAACAATGAGATCTCCCTGCCATAATTCACAGCCTGATGTGCTTCTGGAAGATTTAGCTGCCCCCCGCTACCTCTGTGCGTTCCAGCCTTTCCAACTACACTATCTATACTATTAATCATATTGTAAGAATCAGTGGGTGCCCCTCATAATGGGTACAGCAGGTGTGCAAACCCATGAACTCAATGCAGGTATGGTGGTAACCCCCTCATAGTAGGCATAGCAAGTGTTCAGACCCAGGACTACTTGCAGAAACAGTGGGAGCCCCTAATAATGGGCCCAGGAGGGGTGCAGAGCCAGGACCTCAACATAGAGATCTCATTAATAGAATCCAAAAGAGATCAAAGAAACTGGTAGATGGTTCACCTCCCCTGCACCTACCAATATCTGGCATATCAGTTTTGAATGATCTGAGCCTTTAAATATATGCCCATTCCTTGCATAATATATATTGATAGTGCTGCATAATTTTCACAACATGTTATAACTGATGCATATTTAATGTTAAAGGATTTGTGTGAACAATATTTAATGTACAATTACTGTAGGCAGAATAGTGTGACATTCTTGAGTGAAATTTAGCATATTTAGATGGAACACAGTTGTGCTTTAAAAGAGAAGTATGGGTTTACCTTTTTTTAGCTTTATCCTTTTGCTTGTGAGCTGCTAGTACATAAAAATCTTTCTAGGTCTCTGAGAAGTGCACCATTTCCGTTACAATCAAGGCAAATACCTATGGGAGGGGCAAAAGTCTTCTTTGGATTCTCATGCTGGCAATCTTGCGCCCCCACAAAATCCCCCGCAATTTAATGGCATAATGTGTTAGTATGCATCGCATACTAGCACTTTATGATAAACTTACCTGTAAAACGGATCCCTTTAGTGGCACTCTGTCACAGCTCCCAGGAATTCCACCTTCACCTGGTCTTCATCCCTAGTTTGTGGGCTCTGGCCATTTGAATGGCTGAACTGCAATGACGTCACTTACATGCATGCACATTGGGGTCACAATCGCAGAACAGCATTCTGGAATGATGCCACATTCCATGTGCCCTCAATTTAGAGTGCAGTGTGCAGGCGCCAATGACATCACCAGCTGCAGAAATTATGAGTATCTCCTAAACTGTCCATGTTTAGGAGATATTAATTGTACCTAAAGTAAGCTTTATCAGAAGCGTTCTGTGAGGCTAACTATTATCATTATTTTTATCTTGTGGTACTCTTATGTATGATAGTGTATGTGTGATGATGGATCCCCTACACTCATAGGGTGGGTTTATAACCCACTCAATTTACTCATTAGTGCCAGTGGTTGTTTGGGGGGAGGGGGGTTGTGTGTTTTTTTTATTTATTTATTTATTTACTTATTATTCCAGTATGGCCTATGTGTCGGGAGAATAAATTGATACTGAAATCAGGGCAGCATTACATGGTGAAGGTATAGATACAGACACTAAAGAGGAGGAAATTAAGAGAAAGTTTAAGATTCATAAAAAACTATTGATAAAGCACTTAAACCGGAAGTGGCATGTCTCCTTTCTGGATAGTTATATATCCCAAAGGATTATTCCGAGGGGACTGAGGGACAGAGTGATTCCAGCGGAACACCTGTAAACTGACAGTTTTTTACCAAAGTGGAAGGAGCTCTGTATCTCACATGGCATTGATCTGATGAAACTCATAGTAGAGGAAGAAAGGGCCCAACTGGACAAACTTAAAAGTGAGATCGATAAAAGTAGCTCCGAATTAGATCCCTTTAGTAAAGAAGAGGAATTTATAAAACAAAATGATATAATTAAAAAGGAGATCGATAGGGTCCAGAGGAACCTCAAAATCATTAACAAGCTAAATTTAAACGTGACCTACAGGATTGGGAAAAGGGGGAAATATTTGATTTAACTTCACAAAGGGAAAGGAACAGGTCTAGACGTAGAAGGACATGTTCGACCGACTCTCAGTCGGGTGAGGAGGAACCCTTTAGTGAGATTGATAGTGAGAGCTCTGTACAATCCACCGGGGTTTCTTTTTTAGATCAGGTACGGGACACTTCGGGGTCCCCACCACAAGGTCGGCAAGGGAAAACTGGTATCTTGAAAGGAACCAAGAAAAAGGACACTGTAGAACTAGAAAAAGAAAGAGAAAAAGAAAGAGAAGGGGAAAAACGGCTGCACAAGGCAGGGAGAGAAGTCAGAGGAGGAGGGGGAAATTCTAGGGGGTTCTCCCCTGGTTCCAAGTGATATGAAGGTAGTTAATTTATCATCCTTCCCCCTTAAAGAAATTCACGTTAAAGTCCTAAGTAAGGACCTGTCCTTTTCTCAGAAACAAAATATGGAGGAATTCACTGTGTTCATGGACCTCAACCTGGTCCTGGGTAGGCTCCTTCCCTGTTATCTGCATGACCAAAAAAATCAGGGTAATGCGGCTATCAAGAACTTGGGGGATGAGGAACGTAGGGCCCTCGAGGACCTCATGTCCTTGGCTGATTTGGGGCACTCAGACTCCGATGATTCGGAAGAAGAGGAGACTATCACCCTAAGACTTGTGGACCTCAGGATTAGGTCTAATAAGATGCTGCCCCTCACTAAAAATAGGATTATCAGTAATTTCTTTGACTCAGTGAGTCAGGACCTGCAAAGAATAAACTGGGAAAACTTGGGAAGTGACAACCTTACCAAGAATGAGAAAAGGGCTCTTCAAGAGCTCAAGCAAGCGAAGGATGTCATCATAAAGAAAAGGGATAAGGGAGGCAACATAGTTCTCCTTAGTGAGGAGAGTTATGTTAAGGAGATCCGCAGACAACTTGGCAATAGCTCGATCTATATTAAGCTCCCCACTTCCCCCTTTCCCAACCACTTAATGAAAAACTCAGATGGGCCCACAAAGAAGGTTTGCTAACTCATAGGGAGGTTGGATTCCTTAGTGTTGAGGAATTCAACATCCCTATCATATATATAATCCCGAAGCGGCATAAAGATGCAAAAAAAACCCCCCGGGAGGTCGATTGTCTCAGCAGTACATGGCCCCCTGGAAAGGGTGGGAAAGTACATTGATGAATTGCTGAAGCCCATGGTACCTACTCTTAAGTCCTACGTGAGGGACACAAAAGATGTCCTGGCGAGAATTGATGATGTTCAGGTTGACCAGAGATGGTTACTGGTGGGGGTCGACGTGGAGTCTTTCTACACGTCAATACCCCACCAATGGGGACTTCAAGCAGTTGATCATTTCCTGAAAAATATCTTTCCGGACATGTCCCATCAGAATCAATTTGTTCTAGACTTATTGGAGTTCATGCTAAATAATAACTGTTTCCAATTTGGGGATTACTACTACCAGCAGATCTCTGGTACCTCTATGGGAGCTCCATGGGCCCCCTCCTACGCGTGCCTACATCTGGGCATGTGGGAGGAGGAGGTGGTCTATGAACTCCGGCAATTTGATGAATGTGTGGCGCTATGGATACACTATATAGATGATGTCCTGATGGTCTGGAAGGGGACCGAAGAGGAGCTGGTTGAGTTTATGTATTTACTCAACCAAAATGAACGTAACATCAGGCTTACTTTCAGCTATGATATTAAGTTGATCCCCTTCCTGGAGCTCAGGATATCAAAAGACGGTGACTATCTGGTCACATGTACTTACAGAAAACCTACAGCAGCCAATACTCTCCTTAGCGCTGACAGTCAATACCCTAGGACCCTTATACGGGGTATACCGGTGGGACAGTTCCTCCGTGAACGGAGGAATTGCACCAGTGAGGAGACTTTTGAGAGGGAAGCACGTGATATGTACCGAAGATTTAGAGAAAGAGGTTATCCCCATAAAGTGCTTAAAGAGGCCAAGTGGAGGGCCATATGTCGCGACAGGGCCTCCCTCCTCGCCCCAAGAGATGAAGGGATGTCGGAGTCAAAACCTAGGGACCCTGTTAGGTTTATCACAGAATATGGGGCTCAATGGCCCGAGGTCAGAGAGGTCTTGGAGCGCCATTGGTCAGGTCTGACCCGATGCCCCCTGCTGACCAACATTGTAGGTCAATACCCCCATATGGTAGCCAGACGGGCCCCTAATTTTTCTGACATCCTCACAAAATCTGAATATGTTGCCACTACTGACGATTCCTGGTTATCCAGTAGACCTAGAACTAAGGCAATGATAGCCTGTGGTCACTGTCAGATTTGCAGATATGTTGAACGTACATCAGTATTCATCAATGCAGATGGTACTCAGACCTTTCAAATTAAGAGTCTCATTAATTGCTCCACAACGTGTGTAATCTATAGCCTGTGCTGTCCATGCAATAAAATGTATATCAGCAAAGCTAAACGCCAATTACGGATTCAAATTAATGAACATCTTAATGACATTGTGAAGAAGGAACCCAAGAGTCCCCTGGCCCAACATTTTCTGTTATATCATCAGTCCCGGTTAGAAGGGATAAAAATTAGTAACAGATGAGGTGACTTTGATAAAGTCCTCCTTAAAAAAGAAAAAATCTGGATTTATAAATTAGATACTATGGCCCCCAAATGCCTCAATAGGGAACTCAATTTGCAGGTATTCCTGGAGTAAATTAGGTGCCTTTTTTTTTCCCCGCCCACCGTCCCCCCTCCCTTGGGGGCAGTGACTATTTACTTTGATATTGGTGTAGGGGTGATCCAGGATGTGTGGTTTGACTTACTTTTTAGTTTTAGAATTATATGTTTCTTGCCTATAAGTTTGCGCTCTGGCCCCTTTAACGCCTGTGGAGGCGGGGAAATGGAGATGTATTTACATGGGTTCTTGCCAGGGGGCGTACTTGTTCTGACGAAGCTGGGGTATCCCAGCGAAACGCGTCCACGCGAGGTTTGAGTCCGGACACCTGTTTTTTCATCCACCTCCAGAACCGGCTGAGTCATGTGGTCCCGGGTCCGAACGCTGTGCCACATGTTTGTTGCTAAACGACCGATGGTCGGCTCTATCGTGTGGATAGTATGGAACGCTTCGTTCGGTAAGCCACGCCATATGAATGGCCTGAATCTGGAATTTCATACGAGCGGAAGATCACTTAGTATTGCAGGTAGACCACACTATGCTATGTTTGGACTAGCTGGGTGACTTTGATATGTCTGGAGCTGGTGATTATACACACAGTCAGCGGATCTATATTTAGGCTGTGGGTGGCTGTATGCCAGAGTGTGTCAACATATGAACTGTCACATTGTTGATCCATCTGTATACTATGGGAGATGGACATGGCTGCAAGCTGTTAGTATTTGTTATCTATGGCCTATTTGACCTTTAGACTGTGGTAAATTAAAATGGCCCAGCTGATTTGATCATCAGATGCCTTATTCTAGATATGTGCAGGATGAAAAAAATTGTTTAGTTTAGTTTTGATTCGTTATTTAACTAAATTAGTTTAGTTAAATTCGTTGCATTCGTTACATTCGTTTTCAGGATTTGTTTTGTTTCGTATTCGAATTCGAAAAAATTCAGCCAAAATCTAAAAAAAATTGTCCGCATTTGAAAAAATTCTACCGCATTGGAAAAAAATTCTACCGCATTCGAAAAATTTCTATCAGATTCAAAAAATTTCTACCGGATTGGAAAACATTCAAAATTCAAATTTCGGAAGATTATTATATATTATATTCTTTATATCTTATTATATTCTTCTATATTGTTTTTCTAATCTATTCTTTTCCATTCTATTGTGTTCTTTTATGTTCTATTCTATTCTTTTCTATTTTCTATTCTAATGTTCTTCTATTCGAATTCAAATTTATTCTATTTGAAATTCAAATTTCGGAAGATGTTTACATATCCTATTTTAATCTTCTGTTCTATTGTTTTTCTAATCTATTCTTTCCTATTTTTGTCTATTTTTTTTTTTGTATTCTTTTCTATTATTTTCTATTCTATTATAAACTTTTCTATTCAAATTTAAATCCAGTCTATTCGAAATTGGAATTCATATTGTATTCGATATTCGAATGAATGTAATTTTAATATAATCTATTCTGTTCTATTGTTTTTCTATTGTGTCCTATCTTATTCTCTTATTTTCTATTCTATTCTTTTCTACTCTATTATAATATTTTCCATTCAAATTCAGTCTATTCAAAATTGAAATTCATTGTATTCGAAACTTGAATTTCGGAAGATAGTATATGTCTTATCATTCTATGTTAATCTATTCTGTTCTATTGTTTTTCTATTCATTTCTATCTTATTCTCATATTTTCTATTCTATTCTTTTCTATTTTATTATTATTTTTTTCTATTCAAATTCAGATTCAGTCTATTCGAAATTCGAATTCATTGTATTCGAAATTTGAATTTTGGAAGATTGTTATTATATATATATATATATATATATATATATATATATATATATATATATATATATATGTATATATATTCTTTTTTATTTTATTCTCTTTATTTTCATCTCCCTAGTATTTTAAATTGTAAGATTTATTTTCCCTTCCATTCTAAACTTTTCTATTGAAATTCGAATTTGCAGGCATTCTATTGGAAATTTGAATTTCGGAAATTCGATATATATATATATATACTGGGATGATGGGAACCCATCACAATGGACACAGCAGGTGTACAGACCTGGGAACTCAGCACAGGGATGGTGGGAACCCCCACATAATGGGCACAGCAGATGTACAGAGCTGGAAACTCAGCACAGGGATGGTGGGAACTCCCCATAATGGGCACAGCAGGTGTACAGACCTGGGAACTCAGCACAGGGATGGTGGGAACCCCTTATAACGGGGAAACTGGCACAGCAGGTGTACAGACCGAGGAACTCGGCACAGGGATGGTGGGAACCCCTTATAATGGGTACACTGGCACAGCAGGTGTACAGACTAAGGAACTCAGCACAGGGATGGTGGGAACCCCTCATAATGGGCACAGCAGGTGTACAGACCGGGGAACTCAGCACAGGGATGCTGGAAATCCCTCATAATGGGCACAGCAGGTGTACAGACCTGAGAACTCAGCAAAGGGATGGTGGAAACCCCTCATAATGGGCACAGTGGGTGTACAGACCCAGGAACTCAGCACAGGTATGGTGGTAACCCCTCATAATGGGCACAGCAGGTGTACAGACCTGGGAACTCAGCAAAGGGATGGTGGAAACCCCTCATAATGGGCACAGGGGGTGTAGAGACCTGGGAACTCAGCATATACATATTATAATATATATGTATATATAATTCTATTCTGTTGTATTGTTTTTCTATTCTGTTATATCTTATTCACTTATTTTCTATTCTATTATTTTCTATCTTCTATTCTATTATAATCTTTCCTATTCCAATTCACATTCAATCTATTCGTAATTCGAATTCATGCTGTATTCGAAATTCAAATTTTGGAAAATTAATATATATCGATTTTCCGAAATTTAAATTTCCAATAGAATGACTTCAAATTCGAATTTCAATAGAAAAGTTTAGAATAGGAGAGAAAAGAAAAAATAGACTAGACAAAAATAGGGAAATGAAAATAAAGAGAATAAAAAACAATACAATACAATAGAAAACAATAGAATAGAAAAACAATAGAACAGAATGGAATTATATTTATCTATACTATGTATACATAAATTTTCCGAAATTCAAATTTCTAAAACAGCATGAATTCCAATTTCGAATAGAATGAATATGAGTTTGACTAGAAAAGTTTATAATAGAATAGAAAATAAGAGAAAAGAATATAATAGAAAATAAGAGAATAGGATAGAAAATAATAGAAAAATAATAGAACAGAATAGATTAACATAGAATAATATATACTATCTTCCAAATTCGAATTTCGAAATACAATGAATTGAAATTTCTAATAGACTGAATCTGAATTCGAATAGAAAAAATAATAATAGAATAGAAAATAATAGAATAGAAAATAAGAGAATAAGATAGAAAAGAATAGAAAAACAATACAGGGTGGGCCATTTATATGGATACACCTTAATAAAATGGGAATGGTTGGGGAAATTAACTTCCTGTTTGTGGCACAGTAGTATATGCGAGGGGGGAAACGTTTCAAGATGGGTGGTGACCATGGTGGCCATTTTGAAGTCGGCCATTTTGAATCCAACTTTTGTTTTTTCAATAGGAAGAGGGTCATGTGACATATCAAACTTATTGGGAATTTCACAAGAAAAACAATGATGTGCTTGGTTTTAACGTAACTGTATTCTTTCATGAGTTATTTACAAGTTTCTGGCCACTTATAAAATGTGTTCAATGTGCTGCCCATTGTGATGGATTGTCAATGCAACCCTCTTCTCCCACTCTTCACACACTGATAGCAACACCGCAGGAGAAATGCTAGCACAGGCTTCCAGTATCCGTAGTTTCAGGTGCTGCACATCTCGTAGTTTCCCCCCTCACATATACTAATGTGCCACAAACAGGAAGTTAATATCACCAACCATTCCCATTTTATTAAGGTGTATCCATATAAATGGCCCACCCTGTAGAACAGAGAACAGAATAGATTAACATAGAATAATATATACTATCTTCCGAAATTCGAATTTCGAATACAATGAATTCGAATTTCGAATAGACTGAATATATATATATATATATATATATATATATATGTATATATATATATATATATATATTTAAGTTCTGTTCTATTATTTTTCTATTCTTTTCTATCTTATTTTCTTATTTTCTATTCTATTCTTTTCTCTTATTTCCTTTTCTATTATAATCTTTTCTATTCTAATTCATTCTATTCGAAATTGGAATTCATGCTGTTTC
>BLSH010163600.1:26267-39856 GCA_018402905.1 Glandirana rugosa
TTATCTTCTCTTTTCTTTATTATCTGATCTTTTTTGATCCCTTAATTTTTATTTCTCTTATTTTTTGTTATGTTATGTTATGTTATCTTTTCTATCTTATTTTCTTATTTTCTATTCTATTCTTTTCTCTTATTTCCTTTTCTATTATAATCTTTTCTATTCTAATTCATTCTATTCGAAATTGGAATTCATGCTGTTTCGAAATTCGAATTTCGGAAAATTGATGTATAAATACTATAGAAGGATATAATTCCATTCTGTTCTATTGTTTTTCTATTCTATTGTTTTCTATTGTATTGTATTGTATTGTTTTTTATTCTCTTTATTTTTAATTCCCTAGTTTTTTCTAGTCTATTATTTCTTTTCTCTTCTATTCTAAACTTTTCTATTGAAATTCGAATTTGAAGCCATTCTATTGGAAATTTGAATTTCGGAAAATCGATATATATCAATTTTCCGAAATTCAAATTTCGAATACAGAATGAATTTAACTTTCGAATAGATTGAATGTGAATTTTAATAGAAAAGATTATAATAGATTAGAAAATATTTGAAAAGAATAAAATAGAAAATAAGAAAATAAAATAGAAAAGAATAGAAAAACAATAGAACAGAATAGAATTACATATTATCTATCAATTTTCCGAAATTCGAATTTCGAATACAGCATGAATTCAAATTTAGAAAAGATTGAATATGAATTTGAATAGAAAATATTATAATAGAATAGAAAATAGAAAATAATAAAATGGAAAATAAGTGAATAAGATATAACAGAATAGAAAAACAATACAACAGAATAGAATTATATATACATATATATTATAATATGTATATACTGAGTTCCCAGGTCTGTACACCCGCTGTGCCCATTATGAGGGGTTCCCACCATCCCTGTGCTGAGTTCCCAGGTCTGTACACTTGCTGTGCCCATTATGAGGAGTTCCCACCATCCCTGTGCTGAGTTCCTGGGTCTGTACGCCCGCTGTGCCCATTATGAGGGGTTCCCACCATCCCTGGGCTGAGTTCCTGGGTCTGTACACCTGCTGTGCCCATTATGAGAGGCTCCCACCATCCCTGTGCTGAGTTCCTGGGTCTGTACACCTGCTGTGCCCATTATGAGGGGTTCCCACCATCCTTGTGCTGAGTTCCAGGGTCTTTACACCTGCTGTGCCTATTATGAGGGGTTCCCACCATCTCTGTGCTGACTCTGAGTTCCTGGGTCTGTACACCTGCTGTGCCCATTATGAGGGGTTTCCACCATTCCTGTGCTGAGTTCCCAGGACTGTACACCTGCTGTGCCCATTATGGGGGGTTCTCACCATCCCTGTGCTGAGTTCCTGGATCTGTTTACCTGCTGGGCCCATTATGGGGGGTTCCCACCATCCCTGTGCTGAGTTCTTGGGTCTGTACACCCACTGTGCCCATTATGAGGGGTTCCCACCATCCTGTGCTGAGTTCCTGGGTCTGTACACCTGCTGTGCCCATTATGAGGGGTTTCCACCATCCCTGTATATATACATATATATATATATATATATATATCGATTTCTCGAAATTCGAATTTCCAATAGAATGCCTGCAATTTCGAATTTCAATAGAAAAGTTTAGAATGGTAGAGAAAATAAATATTACAATTTAAAAAAAACTATGGTAATGAAAATAAAGAGAATAAAATAAAAAAGACTATATATATATTATAACAATCTTCCGAAATTCGAATTTCGAATACAATGAATTCGAATTTCGAATAGGCTGAATATATACATATATATATATTTAAGTTCTGTTCTATTATTTTGCTATTATTTTCTATCTTATTCTCTTATTTTCTATTCTATTCTTTTCTCTTATTTCCTTTTCTATTATAATCTTTTCTATTCGAATTCATTCTATTCAAAATTGAAATTCATGCTGTTTTCGAAATTCGAATTTCGGAAAATTGATGTATAAATACTATAGATAGATATAATTCCATTCTTTTCTATTGTTTTTCTATTCTATTGTTTTCTATTGTTTTGTATTTTTTTTAATCTCTTTATTTTTATTTCCCTAGTTTTTTCTAGTCTATTATTTCTTTTCTCTTCTATTCTAAACTTTTCTATTGAAATTCGAATTTGAAGTCATTCTATTGGAAATTTGAATTTCGGAAGAGTGTGTTTTCTATTTATTTTATATTTTATTTCTTTTCTATTCTATTCTCTTATTTTCTATTATATTCTTTTCTTTTGGTTTTCTTTGTTTTTGGATTTTTTTTCAATCTCATTCAAATTTATACTATTCGAAATTCTAATTTCGGAACATGGTTAATTGGTTATATTCTATTTTAATATAATTATATTCTTCTCTATTCTATCTTTTACTATTAATGTTTTTATTATATTACTTTATATTTTATATTCTATTTTAGAAAATAATTTTTTATAATTAGTTTTGATTTTTATTTCGATTTGTTTTCAAATTCGATTCCACTATTTTGACTGGACTATTTCGAATTCATTTAGAATTAGACTCAAATATAATTCCGGGCTAAATTTTTCTAATCTAATTTGTTTTTCAGATTCGTTCAAAATCGTTACTATTGTAATTCGGAAATTCGGATGCATCCGAATTCCGAATAATAAAAAATTTGTCTGAATTTCGATTCGGAACTAAACAAATTGCACATGTCTACCTTATTCCATCCCTGGGATTACAACTCACTTGCCTATCACCAAGCTTTATGTCTATACCACTCTCGGAGTTTAATGATTTACATGTGTGTGGTAACTGGAACATTGTTCAATTCCATGAGGCTCCTATATCCTTAGACACATTGGTGTCCAACAGCACTTATCGCTTTTGACTGTGTTTGAGTGCTATACCTGCTATCTGTACTTTTTTACTATTTTTAACTCCTGGTGTTCCAGGATTGAGGATCAATGCTGATCATGGTAGTCCACCTGTAGTAGCCATTGGGTTAGGAGGTGTGAGTTTTGTATGCATGGCGGGTAATGCATGACAGGCGCATGGTCTATCTTTTATCTGACAACGTTGTCATGTAGGTGGTGGGGAGGTGTTGTCTTGTTCCATTTATGTAATTTTTGGGAATTTTTTCACTTTTTTTACCTTTTTCAATAAATTTTGTACTGACCTCCACATTGGTTTTGCTGTATATTTTTGACTTGGGACTTATTCTCCAGTGGCTCCTATCCTTGTGGCTCTTCATGATACCCCCTTACCTGAGTGCCTGCGGTGTTTTATTGTGAGTTGGCATAGCCCCTGTTTGGTGCCACGGAGCCCCACGCCTACATGCTGTGAGTGTTCTTGCCCCAAGGGAGGGACTGTACATATTGGTTGTACCTCTTTTACTAGACACCCCAAGGTAAGTCTTACCATCCCCCTTTTTTGTTTTATCGGAAGCTTACCTGTAGGTAAAAGGGATTAAGCAGAGCTTACTACGGCATCAAAGATTGTTTTGATTCTTTTCCTGCAGGTGACTTTAAAGGAGACGTGTTGATTGACATCAGTATTGGTCCCGTCATTCACCATCTCTATTCAGCACAGGAATATTTCAGAGATATCATCCTTCTCAAGCCTACTGAGCACTGTATTATAGAAGTGAAAAAATGGACGGACAGCCGAACCGGAGCATTTGATTGGTCTCACACCACTACACTTGCTGCAGAAAAGGCAATAAAGAGGTTAAGTATCTGCCCTTTTTTCTCATCTAATATAATATTACTGGAAGATTTTTTTTGGCATGTACATGTTGTCCCCAGCAAAAGAGTTGGGAGGGGGAGCCGAGAGGAGAAAACAGGAAAGAAGGAGAGCGGAGAGGAGCAGGTAGAGAGAGACAATAGGCAAGGACAGGAGAGAAAGAACGCAGGGAAGGTGAGGAGAGAGGACAGGACAGGAGATCAGAGAGAAGGGGAGAAGAGGAGAGGAAGAAAAGAGGTGAGGAAGAGAGGAGGTGATGAGAAGAAAGTAGAAGAGAGGGGAGTAGGGTATTTTCCTGAATGCAGTGGGCTATGTGCAAGATAATCAGTTAGACCCTTGTGAGCTGGGACAAAAATAGGCCCAGGCATTTTAGACTGAGCAGCCCAATTTGCTAATGATAATATCTGGGTGTAAGGGGTTAATGATGAGGGCAGTTAGAAAGGGGTCAATGTCGGGCAGAAAGGAGTTAATACCTCTACACTGGGGGGGTTGAATGCTGATATCAGGGGCGTTTTATGAATTCAATGGGCCCGTGTGCAAGATCATAAGTGGAGCACCACATTGCTTAATAATAATAAAAAAGCAAAAAAACATGGTTTGCTTAGTGCAATGCAACAGTGAGTGGGCATAGTTTTCAATATGCCAGGGCGGTTGCTAGCATTATAAAAGGCTTGGGGCACCTTTGGACTATTACTAGAAAGTGGTAATGTGGCACAAATAGAAGATGTGGTCAAATTGCGTTGCTAGTGGGAGGAGCTTAAAGGCATGTGCTTAAATAAAACAAAAACATTTTTGCACACATATGTAGTGGTACCCCCGTAGGGGCTACTGAGTGCTGTGGTCCGTCTTACACCCTATCTAGCCAGGCAAACAGTTCTCATTCACTCTCAGGCAGAAAACCAATCCTTGAACTTTGTTTGTATTTTTATTTAGGGGAATAAACTTGGATGGGGATGGGATATCATGAGATGCCCAGTTGATTAGAAAACAATTCAGGGACTTGACATTATATACAACTCCAGTATATACACTGTCACGGAACCCCGTCACACTCCGCTTGAGTACTTCCGTCAGCATACAGCCTCTTCCAGTCTGAACATCAGATATCAGATATTACAGCCCATATATTGTAACTAAGAACCAGGCGAGACTAGCTCAGTTACACAGCTTGAAAATGGAATGCTTTATAGGTGAGTATACAAGCTTTTTATACACTTGAAAAGTATGTCAGTCACCACATACACAATAACCCAAATATTTACTCAAAACATCACACAATGGTTTAGCTAACTAGGTAGGGTTGACTCCAAAGTTAGTCAATAGTTCCAGTCCCCCAATGCTGATATCCACACAGTCCCCAAATAAATTGTCCCAAAAATAGCATTACTCACCCAGCCAACCTCTGCCTGTCTTGGAGAACATACCCACCGCTGGGGAGAAGTGTGGACTGCCCTTCTCCCTGAAGTCCTGTCAGCTGCTGGAAAGAAGACAGGGTGGCTAGGCACACTTCATCATGCTGTTGGGGATCTGGGCTGACTGCCCAACATCCCTGAAGTATACAGGTGGATACTGCATCTTTTGTTTGCTGAAGGCAGAGGCCAGCAGCACTCTGCCCTGTTGCCAGCGCCTTTGCCCGTTCACCGAAACCAGATCAAGCTGCAGTTGTGAGGTGCCGATTGCATTCTCTCCCTGGATCCTGATCTGTTGCTCAGGAGTAACCGCCACCTCCTCAACCTGGGCTTCCAGAACTGCCGCAGTTGTGGGGCAGAGGTCTTGGACCCTCTGTCCTGTTGCCATCGCTTCAGCTGGGTTGGTGTCATCATTCTGGGGTGCCGCCTGCTGCTGGAATGCCCTTTCACTGGTACTGTCTCCCAGGTGCACAAATCCTTGCTGGGGAGGGGGAATGGCTGCTTCCCCTCCCTGCATCTCTGAAATCCACTGGGGAAGAAGAACCACCACTTTCCCACCTCAGGCCTCTGAAACTGCCACGGGTGTGGAGCAGGGGTCTGCAATACTCTGTCCTGCTGCCAGCATTTCTGCTGGGGGTTCGCTAGGTGGTTCCTTCTATACAGAAAAGTCTATTAAGTCCATATATTCTGTAATCTGTGGCTGGAGAGATGAGCCAACTGCTCCATCTCCCGTATCCTCATCCGCCTGCTGAACAGACGCATTCCTCCATCCAAGATCATCCCGTGCAGAAGCAGGATCATCAAGGTCAGTCAGCACTTGCTGTATCTGCCATAAGAACTCTGCATCCATAGCTGTGGGCAGAATTGGGCAAAGCACACTGTTACTATGCCACATTGCCAACACTTCAGCCGAGATTTCAGGACTGTTGGCTGGTACTTCTGGATAGTCCCAGGCAAAGGGAGCCCAGCCCTGGCGCTGAGCAGAGTCTAGCAGCCATCTGTAGGTGATCTCCAGCTCCCATTCCTGAACGGCCATAAACTCTATATCTATTAGTGCCCAGTGCACTTCTGAGACATTCAGTATATCTTCTCTGAAATCCATGATTTCGTCCAACCACCACTCCAAATCTTAGTGATAAATAACATCGTGCATATACCTATATGGATGAACATATGAATGTTTACATGACATAAACATATTAATAGTGCAAAAAAAAGGGTTGCATACTATTGTGAAAATCAATAAAAAATGGTGAACAACAATTAATATACAAAAAATATATATGATATAGTCCCAAAACATGTGAAAAGGTCAACCGTGATTAGGAGTATAGGCAAAAGATTGATATATCAAAAGTCCTCATATAGTCCAAAAGAGAAGGTCACTCCTATTTCCACCACCATAGATCATGCAGGCACCTCCGGTGACAGGAAAGGGGTAAAAATAAACCCTTACCAGAAGTAAAGACCCGCTATCGCTAGCAAGGGTCAGACCTCACATGCAGATATAGCCCTCTGCAGGGACCAGATGGTAGCAGCTCAATCCTCCTGGGACACCGGAATCCCACCGCATCCACAGCAGGGTAAGGTAATCTGGACTACGGACCTCAGCAGCCTCTGACGCCATATGCCATAAAAAATAGGGACTTCATAGCGTGATACTGTAACATTTGTTTATTTAAACATAGATTCCTGGGGCCCCAGGAAGACGTGACCTATCACGAAACATGTAGGGCGGAGTTAACGACTGACGTCGCCACACCGCATGTTGTATCCCGCGAGGACGGGCGTTCTGTGATTATGCTGGCAGACTGTGTTTTTAATGTCCAATGCGAGAGATTGTATCGAATATTGTGAGTACCCTATTTTAGAATCTATGTTTAAATAAACAAATGTTACAGTTATCCATCGAGTCTGCCCCTTTTTATTTTTATTTATTTATTTATTTTTTAAAATTTTTTTTTTTTACATTAACCTTGTTGTCTGACTATAGATTTATGTTTATCCCAAGCATGTTTGAAGCCATTTACTGTTGACTGTCTCACAACCTCTGTTGGTAGTTTATTCCAATCATCAACCACCCTTTCAGATACAGATACAAATTATCATAAGCATAAATACCACAAACATTCAAACAATAGCAGAAGATATAATTACAATTAACAATACAAACAGTGATCTTCCCCCTCCACAGCCTAGTAGGCAACAGACTATAACAGGAGTAGACTGTTCGGCTCCTACACAGTTCTAGAGACCTGTGTCCAGCTCTTTCAATTAACATGTCGAGTTCAGAATCAAACAAACCAGGAATAGTCTTTATGTATTTCCTGGGAGATATTGTGGATAAATATTACTGTACCATTTAAGTAATAGTAGTTGGCCATTATTTTTCTCTGTCACCCTGTGCCCCTAATAGACATAGGGTGACTTAGACATAAGAGGGGCAAGAGGAGCTGCAGCAAGGGTTTCCCAACCTCTCAAAGGGATTCTGGGTCCGCCCAAAGTGACCCCGTCACATACACCTCCTCTCTTCTCTCCAGCACCTCACTTGCTTGCAGACTATCTCTCCTTAACACCTCCGGCACATCACTTTCTGGAACTTCCCAGACCTGCTAGCATTGACTTGCAGGCCTGACACTGGCTCAGCCAGGCCTAAAGTGAATGCCTTTTGCAGGCAGAGGCCGCGGACCCCTTTGGTGTAGCAAAAATGAAGATAAGTCCCAGTACTAGCTGCCCATGTGGCTACCAGTACCCCCTCTTCAGGCACTGCCAGCCCTCCCGGCTGCAGCTGCCCCTCTCCACTGCCTGTGCCACCACAGTCCACTCTACTGGCTCTGCACTCATTCAAGACTACAATCTCCCAGTCCTCTCATCATGCCTCCCCAGTCCTCTCCTGACTGTGTGTCATTCACCAGCCCTCCTGGCTGTGACCATGTCAGGACGCTGACAGCAGGAGAAGGACTCTAGGACCCAGCACCTGTCAGAGCACCAACAACAGGAGAAGGGCTCTAGGACCCAGCGTCTACACCAGCACATCACATGGGTATTTATAAGGAAGTGGATCAGTGTTTGAAGCTGCTGATTGATCTCAGCTTGTTACTTGTGTTCCTGTGTTTCCTTGCTCTTGTGTTCCCTTGGGCACATCTTCCCCTTATCCGAGGTTGAGTTGAAAGCTCTCAGGCAATATATTGATGAGAACCTAGCCAAGGGTTCATCCGTCCCTCCTCCTCACCTGCCGGAGCAGGCATTTTCTTCGTTGAGAAAAAAGACCACTCCCTTTGACCGTGTATCGACTATAGGGAGCTCAACAAGATCACTGTCAAGAACAGATACCCTCTTCCCCTCATTCCAGAGTTATTCCAAAGGTTTGGAGCAGCCCGAGTATTCACAAAGTTTGACTTGAGAGGGGCCTACAACCTGGTTCGCATTAGAGAGGGAGGCGAATGGAAGACAGAATTCCAAACCCACTTCGGTCATTTTGAATACCTTGTGATGCCCTTTGGGTTATGTAACGCCCCTGCAACGTTCCAACACCTTATGAACAATATCTTCAGAGAATACCTTCATCTGTTTCTGATTGTGTACCTGGATGACATTTTGATCAGCTCAGCCTCACTTGAACTCCACCGGGACCATGTCAAGAAAGCATTAAACACCCTGCAAAGTCTTAACTTGTACGCTAAAGCAGAAAAGTCTGAATTCGAGAAGCAGTCCATCCAATTCTTAGGGCTCATAATCCCCCTTAAGGGATTTCAAAGGATCCCCAAAAGGTCTCAGCAATTCTTTAATGGCCTGCACCCTCTGATAGAAAGGGAGTCCAAAGATTTGTTGGTTTTGCCAACTTTTACCGGAGGTTTATCAATGGCTTCTCAACCAATTTTTCCCCAATTACCCAGCTTACTTGTCTTCATACCCATTTCCTCTGGATCCAGGAAGCTCAGGCAGCCTTTGAACGTCTGAAGATGTTGTTTACCTCTGCTCCAGTATTGCAATACCTGGACCCAGTACTCCCTTTCGTTCTTGAAGTAGACGCTTCCGAAATAGCTACAGGAGCTGTGCTCTCCCAACATTGGTGCCCAAAGGCCTTGTTGCACCCAGTAGCCTACTGTTCCAAAAAAATAAGTCAAGCTGAAATGAATTATGGCCTAGGTGACAGAGAACTCCTGGCAATTAAAGTGGCATTTGAAGAGTGGAGGTATCTGTTGGAGGTAGCTACTCGCCCAGTCATGATCTTTACTGACCATAAGAACTTAGAATATTTGAGATCTGCTAAGCGCCTAAGGCCCTGGCAGGCCAGATGGGCTTTATTTTTCTCAAGATTTAATTTCCACTTGACATATAGACCCGGATCTAAGAATGGGAAGGCAGATGCCCTATTCCGCATGTTCCCTGAACCTGCTGAACCTGCTCCCCCGAGCACTATTCTCTCTGCCCAAAATTTCTTGTTTATTCTGCCTAGCTTGAGATCAACTATTGAACAGGCCTCGTCATCTTGCCATGAAACAGAGCATGCTTCACTAAGGAGACAGGACGGATTACTCTGGAATCAAGATAAGGTCTTCATACCCCAGGAGGCAAGGCTTCTCAAGACGTTCCATGGCCACCAATTAGCTGGCCACTTTGGAGCCCGTAAAACGAATGAGCTCATCCAACGGTCTTTCTGGTGGCCCAACCTTGATCCAGACTGCAGAGCCTATGTTAGAATCTGCACGGTGTGCATGCACAGAAAAGGCGAAAAGGCTAAGCCCCGGGGACTATTGAGATCCTTAAATGTCCCTAACCGTCCATGGGAAAATATCTGCATGGACTTTATTGTGGATCTTCCACCCTCTGAAGGATTCACTACCATGCTGGTGGTGGTGGATCAGCTGTCAAAGATGGGCCATTTCTTGCCTATGGTAGGCACAACTTCCGCTACAGAGACAGCTCACATATTCATCAAGGGGATCGCGAGACTCCATGGTCTGCCCAACAACATTTTGTCTCAGATCAAGGGGTACAATTTACCTCCAGATTCTGGAGAGCTCTTTGCAAATCTCTGAGTGTGGAACTCTGCCTTTCTTAGGCCTATCACCCCCAAAGTAACGGGCAAGCCGAGCGCACAAATCAAACCTTGGAGCAATACCTACGTTGCTTCTCAGCCATCTCCCAAGACAATTGGGCTTCCCTGCTTCCACTGGTAGAGTTCGCCCACAACAACTCACTACACTCTGCTACTAACCAGTCCCCATTCTGGGCAAACTATGGATTCCACCCTTCCGCTCTACCAGAAACTATAACCAAATCAACAGTACCTGCTGTACAGGACAGACTTGCCTTCATACAACAGAATTACCAATCCCTGCAAGAATGTATGCAAAAGGCTCAGTCCAACTATAAGAGGTTCTTTGACAGGAAACAAAGAGGGTATGGCTATCAACAGACAACCTGAAGCTGCCTTGCCCTTCAAATAAGTTGGGGCCAAGATATATTGGTCCTTTTCCAATTACGTGTGAAATAAACCCAGTGGCCTTCAAATTATCTCTGCCCGATTCCTACAAAATTCACCCAGTCTTTCACATATCTCTCCTCAAGCCAGCCATTCTGGATCCTTTTCCAGGTAGAGTGGAACCACCTCCGCCACTGGTAACTGTTGAAGGGGAAACTGAATACAAGGTGGATTCTGTTCTGGATTGCAGAAAAAAAGAGGTAGGCAGATCCAATACCTGATCAAGTGGAAAGGATATCCACCCGAAGAAAGCTCCTGGGAACCCAAAGCCAATGTACATGCTCCCAGACTCCTCCAAGAATTTCGGGCCAAATACCCAGAAATTATTACCCCGGCTTGTCTCACGGATACCCTCTGCCTGCTTCTCGTGTTTGAACCCAGCTTCCACCTGACTTTGCCTGCTCTGCCTCTCACCTGGTTGTGATCTCGGCTTGTGTTGACTACTCTACTCCACGGACTTGTCACACCTCACAGGTGCCACCTGCCTGCAGACTCTGTTCATCACATCAGCAGTATTCCTGAGTCTTTCTGCAAGCAACTCCACAGGCGACCCGTGCTACTTTGTGCCCGACTCCTCCTGTCTCACCTACAGGGGAGTCTGGAACTTAGCTGCAAAGGAAGCCCTCTCTGACCTACAGCACCCGCTACCTGACAGACAAGTTGTTCCTCCCTGGAGACTTTGCGTGGCAGTGCTCTCCTCTGCTGTCTTCTCCTTGCTCCCGTGCCTCCTGTCCAGGACACCTCCATGTGTTCTTAGAAGGTCCTGTTCACACCTGAGCTCAGGTCCAAGGTCACCCCCCCTAGACTGGGGCGCTACCTCAAAGGCCACAACAGCCTAGCACTCCATCTCCAGCTTCCTCCCGAATAACTCCTACCCAGCTGGGTTGATCCTGGGTATTTAAGGAGGCCTGCCCCCTGCCAATCCAAATTGGGGATTGGTCAGGGCTCCCCAGAATATCCCAAGCATCTACAACACTCCTCTCCTCCTTCCAATCCAAAAGACACTAGAACATTCTGGAAACAAGTGGGAGGACTTGGTGATGCTGCCTATGAGTCATCCGGCTCTGCCTAAGTTACTCCCAACCCAGATCAAAACAAACAGCCCTGCCTACCAGCTGGGCCTGCCTAAATGTACCTATTCTATTTAAAATTCCTGACTCACATTTAGCAATCTAGAGGGTGCTACACATAAAATATGCTTAGATGCAGGTGCACCACAAGTAAGAGTCTCACAGATATGTACCTCAGCACAATCATGTTTAAAAAAAGAAACGCTGCCATTACATATCATTTTGTATACACTCTGTGCCCACTTTTATTCTTTTCCCCAGGTAACTCTGTGCCCACTATAATTCCTCACCTCCCCCCTGGTTAAGCTGTGCCCACTATAAATCCTCTCCTCCCTACAGGTTATACTGTGCCCGCTACAATTCCTCTCCCCCCAGGTTAATCTGTGCCCACCATAATTCCTCTCCTCCCCCCAGGTTATGCTGTGCCCACAAAATTCCTCTCCTCCCCCCAGGTTAAGCTGTGCCCACTATAATTCCTCTCCTCCCTCCAGGTTATACTGTGCCCGCTACAATTCCTCTCCCCCCAGGTTAATCTGTGCCCGCTATAATTCCTCTCCTCCCCCCAGGTTATGCTGTGCCCACTATAATTCCTATCCCCCCAGGTTATGCTGTTTCCACTATAATTCCTCTCCATCCCCCCCGCTTATACTGTGCCAACTATAATCCCCCCCAGGTTATGACGTTCCCACTATAATTCTCCTCCTCCCCCCAGGTTATACTGTGCCCACTAAACCCCCCCCCAGGTTATGCTGTGCTCACTATAATTCCTTTCCTCTCCCCCAGGTTATGCTGTGCCCACTATAATTCCTCTCCACCCCCCCAGATTATGCTGTGCCCACTTTAGTCCCCCCCCAGGTTATGCTCTCCCGCGCTACCACACAAATTGTACACCAAATTCAATAAATAATATAAATGACTGCTGCAGCTGTTGTCATGTGTTTCCACACCAAAAATGTCATTAAAATAAATAAAACACTGTGCAATCAAACAGAACTAAATCATATACATAGTATATAAATCTCTTTAAAATGCATGAATAATAGATAGTGAACAAACATATATATAGTGAAAAATACAAAAATAGATATTAATAGTTATCTCCTTTTTCTTTCACCTCAATTTGAGTCCATAAAAATGAAACGTGCACCAGTGAATATTCTACATGGTTCACCACCACAGAGTTCTTCCATCTTCCAAACAGGATGCTTACCTCAGATTTGGACCCACTGAAATTAGGCCAATATGGCCTTTAAAAGGGTTCCTGTCAGAGTAATGAAGTCATCCAGTGCTCTATCAGATTACCGATACCCATCAGATTGTGCAATGGAAGTGACGTTCCATACCTACTGTGCATGCACGATGCGTTCCACACACTTTATGATCTGACGGGTAGCAGTATTCTGATAGAACACATAGAAACATAGAAACATAGAAAAGTGACGGCAGAAAAAGACTGAGTAGTCCATTGAGTCTGCCCCTTTTTATTTTTTTTTTATTTTTTTATTTATTTATTTTTTTTACATTAACCTTGTTGTCTGACTATGGATTTATGTTTATCCCAAGCATGTTTGAAGCCATTTACTGTTGACTGTCTCACAACCTCTGTTGGTAGTTTATTCCAATCATCAACCACCCTTTCAGTAAAATAATACTTTCTAAGATTAGTTTTGAACTTCCCCCCAGTTAGTTTGAGGTCATGTCCCCGTGTTCTTGATTTTGGTTTCATATTGAAAAGACTGCCCTCCTGAACCTTATTCACCCCCTTGAGGTATTTAAAGGTTTCAATCATGTCTCCCCTCTCCCTTCTTTCCTCCAGACTGTACATATTAAGTTCCTGAAGTCGCTCTTGATTTGTTTTATCCCCCAGACCTTTCACCATTTTTGTTACCCGTCTCTGAACTGGTTCTATTTTATCAATATCTT
>BLSH010163600.1:39866-60920 GCA_018402905.1 Glandirana rugosa
AGGGTTAATCCCGGACCCCACCTCGGGTCGACTCCTCCCGGATTTTTTCGTGTGTCCACTCCCTCCGGAAATTGACCTGTGTACGTCGTTCCATCCGTTATCTATTCTGTACTTACAAACGACACCAAAGTACTGTGTTATATGATATAAATAAATATATGTGAGTGAAATAACGATTTTACTGAGACTTTAAGTTCTACATCGACCTACATCATTCTACAGGTGTACCTCAGATAAGGTCACGCCTCGATCTTGGTGGCGTTCCGTTGTTCTCACAGGGGACACTCTCCTCTTACACAGAAGTTACGTCCTCCCCGTCACAAGTCTGTTCTGAGTGAACCCCATTTACAACCACACTCTGGGATCTATCCTTTAGCCAACTGCATATCCACTGAACCACCCAAGGGTTAAGTCCCAGCTTGTACAACTTTTGAACACTGCCCCTCCTGCATTGAAGACACATTCTCCTCTCACAGGGGACACTCTTGTTGCCTTGCGGTGGTTCTAGCTCCGCACTGGAATAGACTCCATGTGGACATCTTACTACATCCAGCTACATCTTGAATTTCAGAGTCATTTTAGCAATAAAGTGAGTGTATATAAATAAATATAGTATATTGTGTCATGAAACCACAGCAAACATTCATGTCTTATCTATTGCCTACCTTGCTGCATGTGTCCAGTTAAAGGCCTCCCTCACCTGTGTGCTTTTTTAGGCCCTCCTCAGCTGGGCTCCACCCCAGGCCCTAATTGGGAACAGGATATAACACCTGGCAGTGCAAGCCTGCATTGCTGATCAACGTTTGTCTGTGTTTGGCTTTGTGTGTGGTTGTTTCCTTGTTTGCTCTAAGTCTTATTCTGTGTACCGATCTTTGGCTTGTCTGACTATCTCTGCCTGCCTGATACCCCTATCTTTGGCCTGTTCTCTGTTTCTCCTGTCTGCTTGTGGCCCTGACCCTTTGCTATTGCCTATGACTATTCTTTGCTGTTCCTGCGCTGCTACTTCCTCTCTTCCACCTGTAGCCAACCGAGTGTGAGCTAAGGGACCCTGGGGGCCGTGACATGGATCCAGTTGCAGCCAAATCCATCCTCACCACTAGAGGTTCTGGTGAACACCCCCTGGCTCTTAGACTCCGCGCCCTGGGGAGACCGATGCGCTAGCTCCCTTTGTTTCAGTGTCTCTGCTCCAGGGGGCCCTCTTCCCATATCTGCCGGAACTCATTAGCAGCAGTCAGCTATAGGTCCACAACCTTAGTGGTCTGCTTCACAACCCTCGGTGCAATTCACACTCCAACTGTGCGCACCTGTCACCTGACCCCTGGTGTTGTGACAGTTTGATCAGCCATGGACCCAGCTGATATGTCGCTACCCGCAGATGATCTGCTGCAGGGCACAGTCTGCAGACACGAGACCCAGGAATCTAATGAGACCCAGGTGATGCGATTCCTCCAGGATTTGGCCTCCTGCTTTGAACAACTTCCGGCCTCTTTAGGACCTTTAGGATTGTGCAACAATCTTAACCGATATTGGCGGGCCGCACCTATTCCGGTTGTAGCCGCAGCCACAAACCCCTTGCATTTACTAGCTCTGTCCCGATACTCTGGGGACTCCAAAGCTTACAGGGGGTTCCTTAGCCAGTGCACCATTCATTTTGAGTTCCAGCCCCAAAACTCTCTGTCCGATCGGGCAAAGGTAGCCTATATTATATCTCTACTGTCTTCTCCCTTCTGGGAGGATAATGATCCAGTGGTTTCTAGCCTGTGTAGCTTCTTGAAACTCTTTCAGCATATCTTCGAGGAACCAGGTCGTGTCTCATCAACGGCCAGCACTCTTTTACATCTGCGTCAAGAGTCCACTTCTGTAGGACAATATGCGCTTCATTTTCATACACTGCTGAGCTGAGTTGGAATAATGAGAAACACAAACAATTGAAAGTATGGCACATAGGGCCATACAAAAAAGTACCACTTATGGCCACTGGGGTGAATTGTAAAGGACAAAATGACTGAAAATGTCTATTGAAAAAATAATAATTTTATTATAAAAATTTGGCGAATTGCGATATACAAGAAACAGAACACCAGAATTTAGAAAATTCATAACTGTGCGACCTCCTTCACCACCAAAACGCCAAATGGAATAACGAGGCCTTAGTTGCAACCTTTTTACATGGCCTCTCTGACAGAGTAAAGGATGAATTAGAGGGAAAAACCATTCCCGCTGATCTGGATGGGGTCATCTCCTTGTGTAACCAGATTGACATCCGTTTTCAGGAGACTTCCTGGCCCTTAGGCAATCTGAGCTCCCCTCTCTTCATCTCAAGGAGCATCCCCTGCCAGCTGAGGAACCCATGCAGCTGGGCCAGACCAGGCTATCTTTCAAGGAACATGCTAGGCGCAGAACTCTGGGCCTGTGCCTCTGTTGTGGGGGCAAAGGTCACTTTCGTGATACTTGTTCACTTTGCCCGGGAAAACGCTCAGGTCCAATACATCTGGAAGGTGGAGTATTGGACCCAGAATTATCGCCTTCACCTCCTCGTCTTCTTGTTTATGTGTCCCTCCATGTTGGCGCTTCTTCTCATCCAGTCATGGCATAATTGGATTCTGGGGCTGCTGGCAATTTCATGGACTGGGCTACTGTATCTTCTATCGGACTTACCCTTTCGCCCTTCACCACGCCAGTTATGGTATCAGCGATTGATGGCACTGTTCTCCCAGGGGGTCCTATCCACTTCCAGACCCTCCCTGTCTGTAGGGACGCTCCACCAGGAGTGGATGTCCTTCTTCATCTTGCCTAAGGCCTCAACCCCATCATATTGGGCCTTCCTTGGTTACGGCTCCATTCTCCACATGTCGACTGGACTTCTGGGCAAATCTTGGCTCGGGGTCCCTCCTGCTCCTCGTCTTGCCTACTCAAGGTTGCCCTGAAAGTGAAACTTCCTGTTGCCCCCACCTCAGTATCCCCTGTTCTTCCTGCTGCGTGTAGCAATTTCTGGGATTTGCCCTGCAATAGTCAGGCTGATACACTTTCTAGGTCATTTGGCACTCTGGAGGAGCAGTCCACCTGTGAACCTGAGCCTATCTGTCCAATCTCATGCGTCCTTGCCCATTCTACCACCTTGGAGTCAAAAACTCCTCAGGGCAAGACCTTCATCCCCACTGAGTTAAGAGCTAAGATTTTTAATTGAGGACATGATTCCAAGAGGGCTTGTCATGTTTCTGCCCGGTCTGAATCCTCCATACAAGCTTCTGCTGGTCTTCGCTTGCCTTTGCCTATTCCTAAGAAACCTTTAGTCCTCAATAACTCCTCGTGTCCTCTCCCTACCTCTGTTCTGGACTCTGAGGATAATTAGGAGTACAAGGTTAGTCAAATTCTGGATTCTCGCCTCTGTAAAGGCATCCTTCAGTACCTCGTGCATTGGAGAGGGTTTGGTCCTGAGGAGAGGCTGTGGATTCCTGCATCTAAGGTATTTGAACTTCATCTTGTGAAAAAGTTTCATTTGAGGTTTCCCTCCAAGCCTGGACCCAAGCGGGGGAGGGGGAGGCCTCATAAGAGGGCGGGTACTGTCATGAAACCACAACAAACATTCATGTCTTATCTATTGCCTACCTTGCTACATGTGTCCAGTTAAAGGCCGGGCCTTCTTCAACTGTGTGCTTTTGTAGGCCCTCCTCAGCTGGGCTCCACCCCAGGCCCTAATTGGGAACAGGATATAACACCTGGCAGTGCAAGCCTGCATTGCTGATCAACGTTTGTCCATGTTTGGCTTTGTGTGTGGTTATTCCATAGTTTGCTCTGAGTCTTATTCTGTGTACCGATCTTTGGCTTGTCTGACTATCCCTGCCTGCCTGATACCCCCATCTTTGGCTTGTTCCCTGTTTCTCCTGTCTGCTTGTGGCCCTGGCCCTTTGCTATTACCTCTGACTATTCTTTGCTGTTCCTGCGTTGCTGCTTCCTCTCTTCCACCTGTAGCCAGCCGAGTGTGAGCTAGGAGACCCTGGTGGCTGCGACCTGGATCCAATTTCAGCCAAATCCATCCTCACCACTAGAGGCTCTGGTGAACACCCACTGGCTCTTAGACTCCACGTCCTGGGGAAACCGATGCACTAGCTCCCTTTGTTTCAGTACGGTGCTCCAGGGGGCCCTCTTCACGTATCAGCTGGAACTCATTAGCAGCAGTCAGCTATAGGTCCACAACCTTCGCACTCCAGCTGTGCACACCTGTCACCTGACCCCAGGTGTTGTGACATATTGATATCTGTGATATTGATTTATATATGCTCACTTTATTGCTAAAATTACTCTACAATTCATGCTGTAGCTGGGTGTACTAAGATGTCTGCATGGGTGTTCTATCAGAATACCGCTACCCTTAAGATCATAAAGTGTGTGGAGCGCATTACGCCGTGGAATGCATCGCACATGCGCAGTAAGTATTTTTTGGTCAGATCGTCACTTCCATTGCACAGTATGATGGGCAGTGGTAATCTAATTTCGTCATTCAATCATGACTGCTTCCTTCTGAGAATTCTGTGGTTTGTAGCTTTCTGGCTGGAACACTACCCCACCTCCACTCAGTATTGATGGGTTGGGGTTGGCTGGAAGCACTCCATTACTTTGGTAACTGTGTGGAGGCAAAACTCTTCTCCCACTGATGCCCAGAAGTCTCTTCTTGTTATCAGAGGGAGACTGCATCAGCTCTGATGATTGAGCGGTGAAGTGACCAATAAGACACCTCGAAGCACAGAGCTGCCTGCACCGTCCTCCATCTGCTAGCATACAATTGAATGATGGATAGAGGCTTCTTTCAGTGCCAGGTGCCATTCCAGTTATACAAAACATTTTATTGATTTTTCAAAAAAAAAATACAAAAAATACAGACACAGACAAACATATTACACATTAAAAAAGAAGGAGTCCAAAATCTGTAATACAATCATACATCAAATACTCTATGTCAGTCATGGGATATTATGTTTTACACCTGTATTCAACCAAAAAAAACATTTTTTTAATAATATAGATTATCCCGATCTTTTACTGACTCCATCTCTCTATAACCCAACAGATATATAAACATTTTTCATAGATAGACAGAAATATAAAATCTAGGATCTAAGATCTAAAATATAGAATATACGGTCCCAATCATATTATAGTTTTACAGCTTGTATACACCAAAATAGGTGATAACATTGCTTTTTCCTATGCTGTTAAATATTTTTCCATATATAGGATATAGAGCCCTTTGTTGATTCATTTTTTCCAAATATTGCCCCCCTCCTATTTTAATTGATAGATTTTCTAGATATAATACATTTCTTATATCTCTGTATCATTTCCAGAGTTGGGAGTAGCGGGTTAAGCCATTCTCTAAGTATACTGCTGGTCAGGGCTGGATTAACATAGGGGCTATTGGAGCTGTAGCTCCAGGCCCCTACCTTAAGATGGGCCCAGCCCAGGGAGTCAATGATGCTGCCCAGCCCTGCTCTGTGTGTGTAAACATGATTGATATGTAAATCACGGGCCCACCAAAATCCTCAGCACCAGGCCCATGATGCTCATAATCCGGCCCTGCTGCTGGTATTAAACAGATGTGGACTCATTCTTTATTACATTTCTCTGCCTGTCCCATTGACACCATCTCCCAATAACTATGACCACAGATCTTATATGCATAAACCAATACTTGCTTCCAAAAATGAACTAAAGGACAAAACCAAATAATGTGCTAATGTAGCCTTTTTTTCTCCACACTTCAGACATTTATGATCAATTCCTGTTTGCGGGTTGTAGCCTTGAATTGGTAGATATGCACAATGCATTATTTTATATGTTGTAAAGCGCTGTGCAAACTGTTAGATCTACTGTACATAAATGATGTATATTAATAGTAATATTGTGTCTCACGCCACACTACATTTGTTATAGTTTTACAGACTCTTCAATATCCCTGGAGTATTTTAGATACTATGTTATCCACCTGGAAGTCCCAATATCATTTTCAAATATTAGATGTTCCTAACTCAAAGGCTTTAAGCCTTGCAAGGGATGGAAAAATAACAGAAATACATACATCTATGGTTCCTACTAGACTGTCCAAGAAGGGAGTAGGCATGTCCCTTGTAGGATGTGATGTAATACTCCTCCAGTAAGAAGACATGTGCATAAAATAAAAATAATCAGTTAAAGGGATTTATCCCGTATCCATATTAAACAATTGACAAGTGTGTCAGTCCCTGACTTGCCCAGCTGACAAAAACTGTATGCTGTCCCCCCTTACGAAATGTTGGATTACCTCTAATATGAAGACATTTTGTGTAATACAGGGATTTATGAGTATATTTTCCCACTTCGCTCCACACTACCACCGCATCTCTTATCAAAATGTTGTGGCAGTTCGCTATAGGCAGCTTCACCAGTGGGCAATGCAGAAGAACCATTAAAGAGGAAGTAAACCCTAATGGGTTTTACTTCCTCTTTGTTACCCTGCAATTTAAAAGCATAATAGGCTAGTATGCATCACATACTAGTCTTTTATGTGACACTTACCTGCATTGTAAGCCTGCACTTTCCCCGCCCCAGGCTGCTTCCATCTTCCGCCCCTCTTCCTTCTGGGGCCGCGGACTCCGGCTCTGTGGCCGGAGCCACGTGACATCACTCCTGTGCATGTGCGTGGGAGCCTCCAATCGAGGCACGATCTCAGTGAAGAAACGGCACCGAGGTGCAGGTTTAGGAGATATGTAGGGAACCTACAGGTAAACCTTATCATAAGCTTACCTATATGTTAAAGTGGTTGTAAAGAGTTTACAACCACTTTAAATTCAAGGAGCTGTCATATTGGATTCCAACTCAATATCTGAAAACCATGATACCCACAATCAAATCTATAGCATGTCTCAACAGGCATGATAGATTTTATAATCCTTCTCTGGGTAAATAAAGTTTTTTTTAAAAGCAATCTGAGGTTTCTTGCCCTGCCAAATACATTTACAAAATGCTGAGCTCAACACATTTACATCTTTATGTCTGATAAGAAAGGGGAGGCTCTGAATTGGATAAAGTAACTGAGCAAATTTTGACATCTTTATTAAGTGTATGCAACCAAACAGAGTTAACGGTAGTGATCCCAATCTGACAGTTCTATACAGATTTTTTAGATAACTGATGGAAAGTTTAACATATACAGTCTATCCGGAAAGTATTCACAGCGCGTCACTGTTTACACATTTTGTTATGTTACAGTCTTATTCCAAAATGGATTAAATTAATTATTTTCCTCCAAATTCTACAAAAAAATACCCCATAATGACAACATGAAAGAAATTTGTTTGAAATGTATTAAAAATAATAATAAAAAAATCACATGTACATAAGAATTCACAGCCTTTGCTCAATACTTTGTTGAAGCACCTTTGGCATCAATTACAGCCTCAAGCCTTCTTGGGTATGATTCTACAAGCTTGGCACACCTATTTTTGGGCAATTTCTCTCATTCTTCTTTGCAGGACCTCTCAAGCTCCATCAGGTTGGATGGGAAGCGTCTGTGTGCAGCCATTTTCAGATGTCTCCAGAGATGTTCAATCGGGTTCAAGTCTGGTCTCTGGCTGGACCACTCAAGGACATTCACAGAGTTGTCCCATAGCCACTCCTGTGTCATCATGGCTGTGTGCTTAGGGTTGTCATCCTGTTGGCAGATGAACCTTCCCCCAGTCTGAGGTCCAGAGCACTCTGGAGCAGGTTTTTATGTCTCTGTACATTGCTGCATTTATCTTTCCCTTGATCTTGACTAGTCTCCCAGTTCCTGTCACTGAAAAACATCGCCACAGCATGATGCTGCGAACACCATGCTTCACTGTAGGGGTGGTATTGGCCAGGGGATGAGCGGTGCCTGGTTTCCTCCAGACATGTCGCTTGCCATTAAGTCCAAAGAGTTCAATCGTCAGACTAGAGAATTTTGTTTCTCATGGTCTGAGAGTCCTTCAGGTGCCTTTAGGCAAAATTCAAGCAGACTATCATGTGCCTTTTACTGAGGAGTGGCTTCCATCTGGCCACTCTACCATGCAGGCCTGATTGGTGGAGTGCTGCAGAAATGGTTATTCTTCTGGAAGGTTCTCCTCTCTCCACAGAGAAATGATGGAGCTCTGTCAGAGTGACCATCTGGTTCTTGGTCACCTCCCTGACTAAGTCCCTTCTCCCCTGACCGCTCACTTTGGGCCGAACGGCCCACTCTAGGAAGAGTCCTGGTGCTTACAAACTTCTTCTATTTACTGATGATGGAGGCCACTGTGCTCATTGGGACCTTCAATGCTGCAGAATTTTTTCTGTACCCTTCCCTAGATCTGTGCCTCCATACAATCCTGTCTCGGAGGTCTACAGACAATTCCTTGGACTTCATGACTTGGTTTGTGCTCTGACATGCACTGTTACTGTAACTGTGGAACCTTACAGAGACATGTGTGTGCCTTTCCAAATCATATCCTGTCAACTGAATTTACCACAGGTGGACTCCAATCAAATTGTAGAGACATCTCAAGGATGATCAGTGGAAACAGGATGCACCTGAGCTCAATTTTGAGTGTCACGGCAAAGGCTGTGAATACTTAGGTACATGTGATTTTTTTATTTTTTTATTTTTAATACATTTGCAAAGATTTCAAATAAGCTTTATTAATTTAATCAATTATTGAATAAGGCTGTAACATAACAAAATGTGGAAAAAGTGAAGCGCTGTGCATACTTTCTGGATGCACTATATACAGGCGCTGGAGTCTTTCCTATTTTCATTCCCAAATATGTAACTGTATTAACCACTGCAAAACTTACCTTATGACAACATGTTCGTCCCACTACAGACATTAGTGGTAAGATTTCGCATTTAGTAGCAGTTGCGTAATTAGTTCATACAATTTAGGGATATCATAATTTGGATTGGTCGTAAATAGTATAATATCATATACAAAAAGACAAACTTTAAGTTGTTCAGCACCTATAAATATTCCTGAGGTGTCTAAAGTAGATAGCAATAGTCTGGATAAATTCTCCATTGCCCGATTAAACACCAACGTTGACAGTGGGCATCTCTGTCTAGTTCCTTTAGAGAGAGGAAAAGAGGAAGAGATAAAACTTGGGGTATATACTCTGGCTACTGGGTTTTTATACATAATTGATAGAAAATGCATTTTTATTCAAAATTTGAACTAGCCAGGCCAGGTCCACATTGTCAAATGCCTTTTCAGCATCAATTGTTACCATTGCCATTTCTTCATTTGCATTATTTTTCACATATTCCAGAGCCGCCAGCACTTTATGTACAGTGAAAAGTGAGTACACCCCTCACATTTTGTAAATATTTTATTCTATCTTTTCATGTGACAACACTGAAGAAATTACACTTTGCTACAATGTAAAGTAGTGAGTGTACAGCTTGTGTAACAGTGTAAATTTGCTGTCCCCTCAAAATAATTCAACACACAGCCATTAACCTTCCCGACCACATTGCGCACTTTTAGTGCGGCAGAGTGGCAGCGTCCCAGGAATTGCCGTCTATAAACGTGTCCGCCACACTCTGCAGGAGTGTGGCCGCGGCTTGGGCGGACTTGCTTGGGAGAGACTAAAAATGGGGAACCGCCGATGTAAACACGGCGGTTCCTCACTCTGTCAGGAGGCATATAAGAGATCTACTGATCTCAGTCACTGGGATCGATTAGATCTCTTATGCCCCTGGCAGCCCAGCCCCCTCACAGTTAGAACACGCCTAGGGAGCAAACTTAACCCTTAGATCACCCCTGCAGGTTAACCCCTTCACTGCCAATGGCATTTACACAGTAATCAGTGGATATTAAAAATGGTCCCAAAAAAGTGTCAAAAATGTCCAACATGTCCGCTGCAATATCACAGTCCCAATAAAAATCGCAGATTGCCGCCATTACTAGTAAAAAAATTGTAAAAAAACGCCAGAAATGAATTCTCATGCTTTGTAAACACGGCATCTTCTGCGTTAACCAATGAATAAACGCCTATTGCGATTTTTTTTTTTACCAAAAATATGAGGAAGAATATAAATCGACCAAAACCAATGAATACATTTGTTTTTTATATTTTTTTTTGGATATGTGTTTTAGCAAAAAGTAAGAAATACTGTTTTTTTTGCAAAATTGTTGTTTTTTTTTGTTTATTGCGGTGATCAGAAATGAGGCAGAGGCGATAAAATACCACCAAAAGAAAGCTCTATTTGTGTGAAAAAAAGGACGCAAATTTTGAGTACAACATCGCACGACCGCGCAATTCTCAGTTACAGCGACGCAGTGCGGAATCACAAAAAAGTGCTTTGGTCCTAACGTGGGAAATTCTTCTGGGGCTGAAGTGGTTAATGTCTAAACCACTGGCAACAAAAGTGAGTACACCCCTAAGTGAAAATGTCCAAATTGGGTCCAAAGTGTCAATATTTTGTGTGGCCACCATTATTTTCCAGTACTGCCTTAACCCTCTTGGGCAGCCTTTCTCAAACTTTTCAACACGGAGGAACCCTTGAAATAGTTCTCCGGTCTCGGGGAACCCCTGCTAAAAATGAGAGATCTACAACTCATGATACATTAGTGGCATGGTCAGTGGGAAGAATGCCCCTTACACTTGTGGTCATTGGAAAGAATTATCCCCTTACAGATAGCTAAAAAGATCAATGGTGTCAGTGGGAACTTATCTGAGAGGCAGAAATTGCTCAATGCTCAAGGAAACCCTAGCGATCTCTGGAGGAACCCTAGGGTTCCACTGAACCCTGGTTGAGAATCACTGCTCTTGGGCATGGAATTCACCAGAGCTTCACAGGTTGCTACTGGAGTCCTCTTCCACTCCTCCATGACAACATCACAGAGCTGATGGATGTTAGAGACCTCGCGTTCCTTCACCTTCCTTTGAGGATGCCCTACAGATACTCAATAGGATTTAGGTCTGGAGACATGCTTGGCCAGTCCATCACCTTTACCTTCAGCTTTTTTAGCAAGGCAGTGGTCATCTTGGAAGTGTGTTTGGGGTCGTTATCATGTTGGAATACTGCCCTGTGGGCCAATCTCCGAAGGGAGGGGATCATGCTCTGCTTCAATATGTCACAGTAGATGTTGGCATTCATGTTTCCCTCAATGAACTGCAGCTCCCCAGTGCCAGCAGCACTCATGCAGCCCCAGACCATGACACACCCACCACCATGCTTGACTGTAGGCAAGACACACTTGTCTTTGTTCTCCCCTCCTGGTTGCTGCCCCACACGTTCACCATCTGAACCAAATAAGTTTATCTTGGCCTCATCAGACCACAGGACATGGTTCCAATAATCCATGTCCTTAGTCTGTATGTTTTCAGCAAACTGTTTTCTGGCTTGCTTGTGCATCATTTTCTTCCTTGTGCATCATCCTTCCTTCTGGGACGACAGCCATGCAGACCAATTTGATGCAGTGTGGGGCCTATGGTCTGAGCACCGACAGGCTGATCCCTCACCCCTTCAACCTCTGCTGCAATGTTAGCAGCATTAATATGTCTATTTCCCAAAGACAACCTCTGGATATGATGCTGAGCATGTGCACTCAACTTCTTTGGTCGGCCATGGCGAGGCCTGTTCTGAGTGGAACCTATCCTGTCAAACCATTGTATGGTCTTGGCCACCATGCTGCAGCTCAGTTTCACGGTCTTGCAGTCTTCTTATAGCCTAGGCCATTTTTATGTAGAACAACAATTCTTTTTTTCAGACCCTTAGAGAGTTCTTTGCCATGAGGTGTCATGTTAAACTTCCAATGACCAGTATGAAAGAGTGAGAGTGACAACACCAAATTTAACACCCCTGCTTCCCATTCATACCTGAGACCGTGTAACACTAACAAGTCACATGACACGAGGAGTGAAAATGGCCCAATTTGGACATTTTCACTTAGGGGTGTACTCACTTTTGTTGCCAGCGGTTTAGACATTAATGGCTGTGTGTCGAGTTATCTTGAGGGGACAGCAAATTTACACCGTTATACAAGCTGTACACTCACTACTTTAGTTTGTAGCAAAGTGTAATTTCTTTAGTGTTGAAAACATATAATAAAATATTTACAAAAATGTGAGGGGTGTACCCACTTTTGTAAGATACTGTATATTAAGAACCGCTGAACAACCTTTGACAAACCAGACCTGGGCTGGTGATATTAAAGCAGGTAAAATTAACACTAAACGTTCCACTATCAATTTTTAAAAAATGTTTACATCCCGATTAATCAAAGAAATCGGACGATACGACCCCAGTTGTGTTTTTTTTTTTGTTCTTAGGCAAAACCTTTATGTAAACATCTTTTCTGTATTAAAGTAATCCACTCCTGTCCACATGTTTTAACATAGCGTGTGTAATATTGGAGAGAATTGTTTTTTCTAATATCTTATATACCTCCCCCGTATAACCATCCAGTTCTGGGGCTTTGCAATTTGGGAGTTGTTTGAAGACCTTTATAATTTCTTCCTCTGAAATGTGACTATTGGGGACAGATAAAGCTTCCAGAGATATTTTCCGGAGAGGAACTTGATACAAAAATATAAAACCCCCTGATGTACTGTATCCATCTCTTGTGATGAATATAATTCTCGATAAAATTGCTCTAATATGAGATTTTTCTGTTTAGAATGGTACACCAGACTATTGCTAGAATCCCTTAGAGCATTAATATGAGTAGGGTATCATTTTCTTCTAGCATCCCAGTAACCAGCACACCACTGCCCCTTTGCCTATTGAATCTGAGTGCCCTGTAAGTGGTGCTACCCAGTGCAGGTGACACTCCTAATGTGTGCAGTGAGTGCACAGTGGGTCCACAAGGAGAGAGTAGAGGGAAAGGGAGAGGCTACTAGTTTCACCAAAAAAATCCAAATGCTCACTATAGCAATAATTCTATTCTTCAGTCTTATATATTAATGCTACAAACAGCCACCTACAGCTCAGAAATATTAGCAGTATTAACCAGCTCAGACCTAATATACTCAATGCCTTACAGAATATCAGTGGAATGTTGTAGGTGACATGGGATTTGCTTCTTCCTTCCAGTGACCAATGTGAACACAAGGAAATTGGACTCAGAGCAGCAATTACACATGTTGTAAAATTCAATCTGAACCAGGAAAATCTCACAGACCCAATTGTGCTACCACAAGCTGACTGCCTGGTGACCTGGTGTATGCTGGAAACTATCAGCAAAGACTTTGAAGAATTTGTGAGAAACTTCAAGAGATTCTCAAAGCACCTGAAACCTGGCGGGCGCTTGATGTATTATGGAGCTTTAAATGGCTCATTTTATGTTGTTGGGGGACAGAGGTTCCATTTAGTAAAGTATAATGAAAGTGACTTGAGAAGTATGCTCAGTGATGAGGGGTTTGTTATCACCCATTTGGAGGTTTCCCAAAGAAAGGCTGAGAGTGATCTGTCTGATTTTGATTCAAATGTATTCTGCACAGCCAATAAAGAACAGAAGGTTTAGGACCCTCTAACACCATTAAAATAGGAAATGCACAAGTATTTTAATTAAAGAGCATAAGTTGTTTTTACTGCAATTTAAATGCAAATCAAAATGAAGGCTATGTGCACCTTAAAGGCACTTTACATGCATTCTCTTCCTTGGAAAGGCACCATGTGACTCAAAAAATGCACTAATAAAAATGTATATTGCGTTTATAGTGATTTTCAGTGCTTTTTCCACGTGTTGCCATTAATTATAACATAATGTGTTTTTTTACTAAAAACTCACAAAATATGCAGAAAGCAGGATTTATCAAAAACATGATGCACTGCCCTCTAACACAACACATTGATGTGAACAGCTTCATAAATTATAATGGCAACTAAAGTTTTCATGCACTTTTAGCACACTGTAGAATATTAGTAGTAGATAATCAGCAGCACCATGGAAAGTTCTAATATGGAAAGGTCATACAGTAAATGTATTGATTACATGAGGCTAAAAACAAAACACAGCTCTGCAGGAAAAGCTGACATGTTTCAGCCTAAACAGCCTTAGTCATAGCTACCTGCTGGATTCTGTCATTCAATTAAATATGCATTTAATGGATTATGGCAGAATCCAGCAGGAAGCTATGATTAAGGCCATTTAGACTGAAACATACCAGCTTTTCCTGCAAGACTGTGTTTTTAGCTTTATGTAATCAATAAAATGTATGACTTTTTTGTATTGAAACTTTCCATGATGTGGATATATTATTAATATCCTATTGTAAGCAAGCTGGCAAAAGATTGGAATCAGGCTCTGGAGCCTTGCAGTCAGTTTGATTGGTATATAGGGATTTAGCACTTTGATTTTAGCACGCTTTGATCCTGCATTTTAGGGGCATGTAAGGCCACATTCACATGAGCATTGTCACGTACCTGGTAGTGGAGTCTGACTATGCAGTGGGCAACTTCCCTTACGGCCCTGATTCAGGAACCCCTTGTAGAGCAGACAGGAGGTTCCAGAGCACAGGGGGACACGAGGGCTGAAAGGGATGAGGATAATGTGGTGAGGATCCTCCAGGAGCTCATGCAAGACAGAAGCTTGGTGATGCAGGCCGGGTTGGTAACAGGCGGGGAGCAGAAGCACAATAGATCAGGCAGAAGAGTCATAGTGGGCAAGCTGAGGGTCGGTGCAGGCAGAGTTTAACAAGGTCAGGCAGGCCGGGTCACAGATACAGGAAGTCTAGCAAGCTAGTCACACAAACACACTGGAAATGCTCTAGAACGGACTGCACTTGCTTCCTGGTGATGTCTGCTTAAATGGCCGCTATTGGCGCCATTGCCGGCGCATACGCATGCTCGCACACACGCGCACAGGCGCGTGCAGGTCCAATGGCCTACAAGCGTACTTAAACCTATTCCCATGGGAGGACAGTGTTTTGCCTACATAGGATGCACAGGTGTACTGTGCATCCACATGAAGGCGGTCCTATTTGTGTCATTTGGGACAAAGCTGCTGCTTCCAATTAGACATTTGTGGGGTGTGGGTACACGTCAATGTACACAGACAGTGTGAGTTCAGGGACCTGTACCCATTATCAAAGAAAACTCAGAAGTATGTTTCAGCATATCACCTATTTACTGATTGAAGTGTTGAGGCAGTCCTCTGGACATAGAGATCACCAACCACAAATCTGCTTCCAAAACCTGAAAAACAACTTTTCACACTGACATATATAAGCTGGGGCCATTGTTAGCTAGGCAGACTGCCAGAGATACAGAAGCCCTGAAGAAGGCATCCTGAGACCTCAGAAACGTGTTAGCTTCTATAATTGATTTTATGAGCTGTTAAAAAATATAAAAAATGAAAATATTCGGATTCCAGGACTTTTATTTGTGGTGCTTCCACACCTTGACTTACCCTCTTTTTAATGCGCTATTAATATTCAGTAACCCTCAATTCCTTTTCATTAGCCCCTTTCATCCGTTCTTCACTTTTTTTCTTCTGCAAACTATGCTTTAGGTAAAAGAGGACCTTGTCCTGATGCTAACTACCTTTGTTCGCTATGAACTGGTTTTATATTCTCTCAGTCATAAGGCAAAATTATTTTTGGATGAGAGGCGCTAACTTTGATTAGAAACATAGAAACATAGATTCCATTTAAAAGCAGACAGTTCAGGTTTAGTTCAGTTATTTTTCAGGTATTCAGACAGCAATTAAAAATTAATCACAGCAACAACTCCAGCTGTATGTAAGCTGACTAGAAATTTTCCTCATTCTGCCTTAATCTGTCCTATAATTATGCGGCATATGTCATTAGTGATATGCTAGTAGTGCAGATAATGTTCAGTCGTTCATAAAGACTTCCCTGATTAGTGATTTAAACGGTGCAGAGTTGCAAAAAGCGGGTACTATGAAGGGAAGGAGAGGTGTAAGAAGGGCAGTGATCGACTCATCTTGACTAGGGTGAAATGATGATTGGAAGCTGAAGTCATCTACCCCAGCAGTTATTTACAATCTGTCTTTTTCAGATTACGTCAACTAAACAAAGTTTTTTCATACTGTACATTCTCCTATGCCCTGGTAATGGGGGGGGGGGGGGGCACAGACTGGCTCCCAAAAAATACATTGGCTTTAGAGCCCTCCACAAATACATTGGCTTTAGAATGTGTAGCGCCCCCATAGTGATAGGTGCGTTTTGTAGTGATTTTTCTTGCTAGAGGAGGCAAAATTTAGTCGGGCCTGACTGTATGTGCAGGCCTGAATGTTTTGATCTGGGCTTGGGGAGTGGCTCAGGTAGGACTGGGGCAGTCCAACAGATGATGTCACTAAACTTACCTACCTTTTTCTGAAAAGCACTGAAACTTTCCAGAGTGAATGTGGGACAAGAGGGGGTCATCATCTGGAGTGTCATGGCAAGCCTTGACCAATCCTCAGTCTGGATTGGCAGGGGGCAGGCCTGCTCATATACTCGGGGCTGGGTCAGTCTGGGAAGAGTTGTCAGGGTTGGGAGTCTGAAGATGTAGCAGAGGTGCTGTGGAGGCCTCTACCTGGGAGGAAGCCCCCAGTCTGGGGGGGGGGGTGACCTTGAGGCCTGGAGGTTCGTGTGCAGCCAGGAGTGGAGGTAATTCCTGGAGTCGCACAAGGGAACAGGAGAGCAGCAGGGGTGCTACTGAGAGACTTTGAAGAGGTCCAATGGAGTCGGTGAGTGACAGACCCTGGGAGCTGGAAGAGAAAATGCTGGAGCAGGCTGGGAGAGGAATAGTGGACAGTCTGTGGAAGCCTTAGGAGCCAGTCAGGGGAAGGAGTGTCACTGTGAGGAAAGCAGATCTGGAAGAAGAGGGATGGGCTGGGAGATGTAGTCCATCAAAAGCCCAGCTAGCACCAAGGTTCTGTAATGGGTAGTCCTGAGGTCCTGCTGACACAGTGCAGGCCTCACCACGTGCTAGCTGCGGTGAAGAGAAATAAGTAGAGAAGCTTGATAAATTTCCTTTCAAGCTGGGAACCAAAGTGATGTGCTGGAGAGTAGTGAAGAAGCAATAGTCTGCAAGTATAGTGCTGGAGAGAGAATTGCAAGGAGTAACGGTCAGCAAGCTGAGAGCTGGAGAGAGTTGTGAGGAGTAACAGTCTGCAGGGCAAGTGTGCATATACATATAATTTCTGGGGCATCCCACAGTCACCCCTTTTCCCTATCCAAGTTAATTCTCCTAAATAAAACAACAAAAACAAGAGCCGGCCTGGTCAGTGTCTACGGATGTGTGAGATATGGTGGGATTGAGGGCAGCTATCAGGTGAACCACAACTAATGCTACTCCCAAAGGAGCACGTGGCTACAAATACTACAGTTTGGACTTGAAATCTTGTGGCATGGTACATTTATCCACCCTTCTATCCCTAGGTGGAAATGATTGCTGAAAGAAAAAGTAGTCTGTTAGTGGAGGAAATAGCTGGAGGTGATCAGGCAAGAGTCTGTAGGTAGAACTAGGGAAGATGAGGAAATAATAGGAAACAATTTGGTGCAAGGAGTAATGATAAAAAAACAAGCACTGCCATGCACGGTTTAGGGAGAAGAAGAAGCAAATTACATAAATGGGTTTCTCCTCACTTTGGGAATTTCCCCCTGTGTGTAAGCAGTTTGAAAATATGCCAGGCAGCCGCTGCCCCAGCAGTGGGGACTCCAGCTTTCACATGTAGGGGGGGCACATGGGGGAACAGGGGCAGACTACATGTCCCATAATCCTCTGGCTGTTAGTTTCCCATTGGCCCTGAATGTGACCAATAGGAGCAGGCATTGCCAGGCTGGGTGAATGAGAACCGCTGAGCTTAGAGTTACCACCTTATCTTCAAGCCAAACCAGAACACTTTAGTGATGCATGGCTTTTTTTGTAGTATAAACTATAGGATTGTAAAAGACCTTTGGTGCCCCAAGGAGAGCAGTAATGTGGCACGCTATGCCTTCCCCAGCGAACAATTGGTATGGCTAGATTGTGTTAACAATGGGAGGGGCTTAAAGGGGCATGGTTAAATAAACCAAAACGTTCTTGTATCCATAAAATAAGCTTAGATTGCTGTGCCACAAGTAAGAGTCTCACAGATATGTATGGATATGCAGAGGTGCATTGTAAACCCATTTGCAACGCATGGAGTGCCTTACACACAGCTGTGCATATGACTCCTTTAGGCCCCTTTCACAAGGGTGCCTCCGTGAAATGGAATCCGCTTGCTCAGTGGGGGATGTCTCTGCTGATCCCCTCTAAGCTGGTGGATGACAAATCAGTGTCTGCTCCGCTATTCAAAGTGGACACGGACACAGTCCTGCTCTCCTCTATAGGGCAATCAGATGGAAATGGACCACCTCTCCATTTCCATCTGATGCCATCCCATCTACCAGATGGATGTCTGTTTTTGGCGAAAAGGATCAGATTGGATGTCAGTGGACATCTGCCGCTCCATAGGAGACTACAGTGTCTGATCAGGTCTGCCTAAAAAACTGACAGGACCTGGACCTGATTAGATCACCTGTGTAGAATGGGGTCATAGAGAACTTGTGATAAGGGGAGGCAGCGGAGGAAACTTAGTAGCATAACCATATAATAACTCATATAGTCTCCTGTCCATAGCACCCCATATGACAGGTCACAGCTCAGACCATCCAAAGGACATGTCAGGGGAAGTCTGGGCAGAGGTAACCTGGGAATTGACAGCAGAAGCCAACCCAGAGCTCCTGGGCCCCCCACCACTGAGCCCTGCATATGTCCACACCAGGGGTGTAACTACAGGGGTTGCAGTTGCAACCGGGCCCCATGCTCTAGGGGGCCTGTGTGCCTCCCCTGTACACCTGGATAGGAGGGATGGAGGCAGCGGCATTAAGAGGAACGAACCAATGTCCTCCATTTTCCTCCTAATGGAATAGATTGGTTCCTCTATATGCTGCCCCCACCGCCCCTCCTATCCAATTCACTTTTCTGCTGTTCCTGGGTCTGTGTGCTCCCCTTGTCCCCCCCTGCAGCCCTGCCATCTCCCCCCCTCCTCTCTTCTGCCAGCTGCTGTACTGGGAGGCTTGGTACATAACTATTCCTGTCCATTCATTCTGTGCAGTTGAGGCTACACAGATGGAGATTGAGGGCTGAGGTTTGTTTAGACCTCTGGTATCTCATCAAAGCCCCCCAACAGGGCTCCTATTTTTTTTTTTTTAATTAACATTGTAAAAAAAAATAAAATGAAATGTTAAAAATAATGAAATTAAAATAACAAAAATTAAAAACTGACACCAGTGAGGGAACTATCAGGATTGCAAAGGTCACACTTGCGCCCTGGCATTTCACCACAGTGGGGAGGCCTGAAGATGGCAGAAAGGGGGACCGCTGCAGAACTTGTGAAAGGGTCCCACCTTGAGACCATTATAAAGGGCGCTGCTACGGGACTAAAGGGCCCCAGGATCAGTGGGAAGAGAGAAGGGCCCTGGCCAGGGGTCAGGGGGGCCCTTCATAATTTCTTGCACCTGGGCCCTGAAGGTTCTAGTTACGCCTCTGGTCCACATTATTCCTGACACCTGGAGAGCCTGAAGCAATTAGAGGCCCCTCCTGCACCCCAGGAACACTACACACCGTCCCAGTCAGAAACCAAGCCAGACACTATGCGCATTTATATTTAGATCATGTCATTAGTGAAACACTCTAATCTCTTTGCTACCTCCAGCTCTGCCATTCTAGCCATGTTCCAGGCTGCCTGTGTCACAGGAAGCAAACATAGTATAATGTGAGCTGATTGGGGGTGTCCTCTGTTACCAGGCACTGTCCTCACTGTGGAGCCCAGGAATCCATCATGTTAGAGACACAGGCAGCCCTGCCTCCACTCTCTGCTGGAGGGTGCCGCATTCTCTCCTCCTTATTAGGCAGCAATGCTGGGGGCACTTCAGGTAACCAGGGAACCACAATTCACTTTGAATCATGTGTCCAGCCTGGGCTCGAGGAGGAGGAGGAGAAGGAGGGGTGGAATCCTATGCAGCTGCAGCTCTGCCTGTGTCACTCCCTTCATAGAACCTGTCAGTTTCAGCACCGCAGCCCTGTGTACTGTGGCAGCGGCTGATGGAATGTGCGGGGGGGGGGGGGGAGTAGGCACCTGGCATCTACACAAATAAAAGAGGCATTTTAATAGAGGGGGCACAGTATAATTTTGGTGGGGCCATGGCCCCCTCTGGCCCCACAGTAGTGACACCATTGTGCTCCAGCCAGGAGGGAGAGGGTTAAGGAGGGAGAGGGTTAACCAGTTTCCTGTATTTTTCTCTAAGCTCTGTCTCTCTCTTCCTGTGCTGTAAATATAAGAAGGAGGGCTTTGTACACACGCACTCAGTCTGCATGGGAGAGGACACAGATAAGATCCAACATGTAATCTCCAGCTGCTAAAGAGAGCCCCCATCCAGAAGGTTCTGCCAAAGACCGAAGCAGCACAACTTCTGCAGTGTAGGTGTCCTTGCCTGTTCTGAAGTTACTGAAAGAGGTGTATTGCAAGTAACTGGCACACATAGAGTTAACAAGTGGGTTTTAACACATTGCGGTATGAAGGTATTCATGTGGAATGAAGTAATGTGAATACACAAGTGGTTACCTAGAGTAACAGAAGTGGAACAAGCAGCCTGTCAATAGCGTATACCTTTTAAAGGTGGCACAGCCTCTAGCAGTGAGGGAGAAGTTGTTGGCACTCCTTCCACCAATGCCCTGTCTCCCATAGTAACAGGAGCAGATTGCACTGCAGAGGTTCCCCGTCCTGTACAGAGGTACAGAAGTTCAAGAGTTAAGTTAAGCACACGTAACTGACCCCACGCCACTACTGGGGAATTGTAGTTGAAAACACTGGACAGGTGGATGTGGACATTGGCTCAGGGTATTCCGCCTACAGAGGCGGCTCTAGGATTTGTGAGGCCTTAGGCAAAACTTAGATATGAGGCCCCACTCACGCTCATAATGGGAAAAATGATTAAAGTGATAAAAATTAACTGTATTAGGAGGGTACAGTATAGGGGGAGGGTAAGTGGACAGTACAGGGGGCAGGAGAGCACAGAACAGCGGGAGGGTAAAGTGGACAGTACAGG
>BLSH010163600.1:88304-105581 GCA_018402905.1 Glandirana rugosa
TTTTTTTTTTTTTTTTGCAAAATTGTCACTCTTTGTTTCTTTATAGGGCAAAAAAATAAAAATCGCACAGGTGATCAAATACCACCAAAAGAAAGCTCTATTTGTGGGAAAAAAAGGATGTCAATTTCGTTTGGTACACAAAAGGATGTGATCTGTCATCACCACAGTGGTATACCTCCATCCCTAATATACATGTAGAAAAGAAGGAGATTGGTCTTGGGACTTTAAATGAGATATACCACTAGCAATAGAAAGGTGCACAGAGTATAAAAAGTATGTTGTTTATTTACACACTGAAAAAATATAACAATAATGCAAGATCATGATGTCATATAGGTTACAGTCATCCGGCCGCGATGGGCCACACTGATACGACAAAGCATAATGCGTATTAACTGGTCTAAAAAGTCATAAATATACAGTACATGATGAAATTAAATCAAAACCAATAACATAATAGATGGTCCATAAAATAATTAATTGAAGCATTGATAAGACTCTACGTTTCGTGGCGCAACAGCCACTCATCAGGAGTGCAATGCTGTAATTGTTTAAACTGTAAGCATGAAAAAGGTCATGTATTAGTCAACTTACTCAGGGCCAGCCCTACCATGGGACCGAGTGGGACCATGGGTCCCAGGCGGCAGTTCAAGAGGAGCGGCACTTTGCCGCCCCGCTCCTCTCCCCTTTATTTTACTATGGGGAAGGGGCGGGTTGCCGCTTATCACACTGACACTGCGGGCGGGCGGAGGGGGGGTTGGGCAGCGGCGCCGCCGCTGCTGCTGCTGCCATCTACAGCACTGCAGAGCGCTCGCTGCCATGCCCGCGCATCCTCTCCGCGGCTCCCCCCTTGCTGTGTTCGCAGGTGTCACGGACGGTCAGCACAGGACAAAGTCAGCTGACCGTCTGGAGCCAACAGCGTGAGGGGGGAGGAGGCTGCACGGAGAAAGCCATGCTGGAGCCTGGAACAGGGATCGCTGGAGGCACTGACACTCAGAGCAAGTAAGTGTCAGCGCCACTGATCCCATCTCCCCCTGCCTGTATCCACCTCCCCCCACCACCCCCTGCCTGTGCCTACCTCCCCCCACCACCCCCTGCCTGTATGTACCTCCCCCCACCACCCCCTGCCTGTGCCTACCTCCACCCACCACCCCCTGCCTGTATCCACCACCCCCACCACCCCCTGCCTGTGCCTGCGGCACATGCGGTGAGAATTGGATCACCCACATCCTCTCCCTGCGTCTGCTGGAATAATTACCACCCCCCAGCGTCGCGGTCGGGAAGTGCTGCGGGCGGGGCGTGTTGGCATGACGCCGATGCCCGCTGGGTGGATGTATTGGAGTGGACGATCTAAAGGGATGTATCTAAGGACTAGATGACAGTGTGCATATTGAAACGAAAATCCAATAATTCATTTTAGGGAGTGGTGTGACAGATCACAGGGGACCATGGGTGTCTTCTACCCAAATAATACAATACACAAAGGGATGTGATCTGTCATCACCACAATCAATGAATTATTTTCTGGACCATCTATTATGTTATTGGTTTTGATTTAATTTCATCATGTACTGTATATTTATGACTTTTTAGACCAGTTAATACGCATTATGCTTTGTCGTATCAGTGTGGCCCATCGCGGCTGGATCATTGTAACCTATATGAAATCATGATCTTGCATTATTGTTATATTTTTTCTTTACTTTCAATACGTTTTTATTAAATTCGTATAAAAACAGATGGGTTACAAAACCGTGCGGTATACAAGCATTGTTAAAGATCACGAGTGCCAGTATCTGAGACAGGCTGAGGTTGTACAGACATGTAGAAACATTAGCTTAGGGTCAAGATCCCATTATTAGACCGCCCCCTACCAAAGGATTGGTTTAAGCTATCCTAGAGGGGACCTTCGACTGGGGGACCCCCACCGGCACCCCAAGTGGGTACAAGCTGTGCCGGAAGGGGAGGACCTCCCATTGAAGCCCCACTGATATTTATGGGGTAGTGGCAGCTGTATGCCTTATCCACTAGCGGCAAAAAAGGAAGGCGGAACCATGTCGTACTCCAGGAGGGAACTAAATAAGGGGAATCGGTTAACCAACCTCTGTCTCTAGGAACGTAGTAAGTAATCAATACTTGGTAACCGAGAGTAAGAAAAGGTGAGGAAAGTGAAAAGAAGGAAAGAGAGGAGGTGAGAAGAGCAACAAGGAGTTAAATACCAGCGGAACAGGGCAATAAACGCTAATTACTGATACCCGGGATCAGAGAAATTCCCAAGTAATCAGCCCAGGGTTCCCAAATAGCTTCAAACTTCTGTGTTGAGTTAAGGATTCGGCTAACCAATTTCTCTTGCATCATTATCCAAGAGATCTTACGCTTTGCTGCTTCAAACGAGACCTTGGGTTTTTTCCATGCCTTGGCAATTGATACCTTGGCACCCAAAAGGATGAAGTGGATCAGCTTTCGGGAGGATTTCGTGGATTTGGGGATGTCTGCATTCAGCAGGGCTATGGCTGGCGATTTCGGCACGAGAATCCCGGTGATCTTTTGGATTAGTCTGAAAATTTTGGACCAGAACAATCTGATTCTGGGGCACTCCCACCAGATGTGGGCCATAGATCCCCTCAAATGGCATTCTCTGAAGCAAAGCGGGTTTGCTGTGCTAAATATTTGGGAAAGCCTAAGCGGGGTCATGTACCACCTAGTGGTGACTTTAAGATTTGCTTCTATTAAGGAAGCATTGACGATCCCCCTAAAGGCCCTACTGCTTAATGAATGCCATTTGTCTAGGTCCCATTGAAATTGTAGTTCGTTTTCCCAGGCCTTCATATAAGGTGACTTGTCTATTGGGCGGGCCAGTGAGTGGTAAATGATGGAAATGCACCCTCTCTGAGCTCCCGGCTGGCCACACCATTGTTTATAGGGGGTAATCACAGAAGGGTTAGGATTGGAAGTCCAGCGCGAGAGAAGGAAGTGCCTAATCTCGTGCAGTCTGAACCACTCGGTCGACGGCATTTCAAGGTTGCTCACGCAATGGCCCAGGGATAGTGGGCCCCTGTGGTTAAAGAAATGTCCAATACGGTACAGTCCCTTATCCGTCCACCATTTAAATGCTTTGATATTGAGCCCCGGGGAGAAGTCTGGGTTATGAAACAGATGTTCCAATGGGTGGATTTCTGAGATAAGGGCCTGGGTTTTTTGAATGGGGTCCCAGTTGGCCAGTTCTTGGGAGAGCACTGGAGATAGAATAGGGGGGAAAAGTTTGTGAGGGACCCAAAGGAGGAAGTCTAGGGTATGCGAGGGAGTAGCATGTCTTTCTATTTGGATCCAGTCTGGTTTTTCCGCAGTGGTGTATACTAATGATAGTTGTGCCAACCTGGCCGCTTGGTAATACCTAAGGAGATTCAGGAGAACCAGGCCTCCCTCTCTTTTTTCTGGCACATGATCTTTAGGGAGAGTCTGGGATTTTTCCTTCCCCATATGAATTTAGAGATCTTCCCCTGAAATGCTCTAAGGTGAGTTCTATTTATACGTATGGGGAGAGATCGGAAAAGATAGAGTATTCAGGGGAAGGAGGGTCATTTTAATGGCATTGACTCTGCCTACCCAAGCCAATTCACTTTTACCCCAGGCTTGAAGGTCTTTTTCTAACTTGGTATAAATGGAGGGGAAATTAGCCTTGTAAAGGTCTTCTATTTTTGCCATCAACGTGATACCTAGGTATTGGATGGAGGATTCCTGCCAAGAGAAACCGAATGAGGATTTTAGTGGGTCAGCTTGTTCTCTGGGGAGCGAGATATTGAGGGCTTGGGATTTTGCATAGTTCACCAATAGTCCTGAGACTTTCGCGAATGTGTCAAGAAGTTTAGAAAGGTTTGGGAGAGAGGTGTGAGGTGCGGTAATTAACAGGAGGACGTCATCCGCGAAGAGGCCACATTTGTGAGCGTGTGGGCCGCAGGTAACCCCCTGAATGTTGGGATTGGAGCGAATGGCATTTGCTAGGGTCTCAATGGCTATTGCGAAGATAAGGGGTCATAGTGGGCACCCCTGTCTGGTGCCCCTTGCTATCTTGATAGGGGGTGAATAATGCCCTTGTAGCCTGATCACAGCAGAAGGATTCGAATACAGTGCCTGGATCACACCCCTGAAGCGCTGCCTGAACCCCCAGGCTTCTAGAATCTGAGTGATGTAGGGCCAGGAAACCAAGTCGAAGGCCTTTTTGAGGTCTAAGGACAAAAGCATACCTTTTTGTTTGGGGCCTCTGTCCCAGTAAGACTGGAGAATGGAGATTATGTCTATGGCCCTTCAGATTTGATCGGGTCCTTGTCTCCCTGGGATAAACCCCACTTGATCCTTGTGAATATATTTATTAATAAAAAGGGCAAGCCGATTGGCTAATATTTTGGTGAGGAATTTAAGGTCGTTGTTGATCAACGAGATGGGTCTGTAATTGTCAACTTCCTCCGGCTTGGGAATGACTGTTATGAAAGCTACATTCAGTTGAGGATCAAGTGGGGTTCCCAGGGTTTCTGAATTGAAGAATTTGGTTAAGTACGGGGCTAACGTTGCAGCGAATGCCTTATAATATGGCACAGAGAGGCCATCAGGGCCAGGGGCTGATCCAGGTTTGAGGCCTTTGATAACCTCAAGTACTTCCTCTGTTGAGAAGGGTTCTTCAAGGGCCGCCACATGTTCGGGGGACAGTGTCGGGGTTCCAGATTCCTGGAGGAACCTAGAAATTGCCTCAGATCTGTTAGGGGTCATTGAGTTGTATAGTTGGGCATAAAATGCCTGAAAGGCTGTCAGGATTTTGGTGGGGTCTGCCTTGGGGGGTTACCACCAATTTTGATTTTAGGGAAAGTGTAGGACCTGAGTCTCGGTGTGAGTCTAGAGGCAAGCATAGTGCCTATTTTATCTTTCTGGTAATAGAATTTCGCCCCTGTCCATCGAATCCGTTTTTATGTTTGTACTGTTAGTGCTAAATTAAGGGCTAGTCTGGCTGAGTCTAGTTGCTTGGTGGGGACACTATGTGGGTCTTGTTTGTGTTTAATTTTGAGAGCCTTGAAATTACTTTCAAGTCTCTCAATATCATGATGCCTTTCCTTTTTGATTTGAGCAGCGATTTGTATGATTTTCCCCCTTATAGTGGCCTTGTAGGCCGCCCATAGCGTTTCTGGGGAGATATCCCCGCCATCATTAAGAGTGAAATATTCTTTCAGGGCATTATCAATTTGAGCAGATCTGACTGGATCGCTTAAGATGGATTCATTGAGATGCCAGTTTTGGAAAGGGGAGGTTGGGTTCGGTCTGCCTAATGAGAGAGTCACAATGGCATGGTCTGAACAAACTGTGTCTAGAATCTTGGCTGAGATTGAGGAGGAAATGATGTTAGTGGAGGCTAGTAGGTGGTCTATACGGGCGTATGATTGATGTGGGTGTGAGAAGTGGGTAAAGTCTCTTTTGAATGGGTTTAGTTCCCTCCATATGTCAACAAGTCCCTGGCCATAAAGGTATTTCGCGATTTTAAGACTAGCTTTGGAGGGGTGGGTCAATTGGGTTATTTTCGAGCTTCTTTTATCGAGGCTCTGGTCAAACGCTATATTAGCCACTGTTTTAAGTAGGTTATGGAAGAAGGACGCCTGCCCTTTATTAGGGGCATAGTAAGCAACCAGGGAATACAAGTGACCCTCTATAGTGCCCTTGACTAGAATTAATCTTCCCTCTGGGTCTCTGGGATCTGAAATCCAAGTGAAGTTGCAGTGTTTTGAGAAAAGAATTGCTGTCCCCCTAGTTTTATCGGGGGCGTTGGCTAAGAAAAAGAGTGGGTACTGGGTGTGAAGGAATTTGGGACTGTACCGAAAGGGAAAATGGGTCTCCTGGACCATGATGATGTCTAACTTGAGGAATTTATAATGGTCAAGCAGTTTCCTTCTCTTCATTGCGGAGTTCAGGCCTTGGGTGTTATGTATGGCTATTTTAAGGTGAGGTGTGTTGAGTGCTTTGCTAGCCATAGGGAGTCAGAGAGGGGGCGAGAGCACCAGGACCATCACTTACCCATCGGGGTCTGACTGAATCAGGAGTCCAAGGTACCTGGTGAGTTCGGAAACCCGGGTTCATTTGGTGGGGGGAGATGTTCCGCTGGCAGTTAACTGGAAAAAAGAAAAAGATCTGAGCAAGAGAGGGAGTAGAGAAACATTGGAGTTGAAGGTTGGTCTCCATAGAGACCGCCGGGACGTAGCAGGGGAGAACCCTGCCAAGTCCCGGGCTTAACAAAATCAAGCCCCTTATAAGGGGCCGATTCCCTATCCCACAAGCTTGGAAATATCGGGCTTGGGGGGGTAGTCAAGTACACGGAGGGCCCGCCCCAGGACCCGCCGTCCCACAATTGCAAAATTAACAATAACAATATAAGTCAGGAAGACATCACAACTTTTAAACTCTGAAACCCTCGCTATGTTGTAGGGCTGGTCGTCCCCTCTCCCGGGAAGCGACCAGCCCTGGGTAACATCATCACATTGTCCAGTGAGGTATAAGAAAAAGGAAAGGGGGGTAGAGGGGAGAACAGACCACTTATAAGGCTCTAGGGGTCAAAGGCAGACCAGATCGTCAAGATGTGAGCAGGAAAACAAAAGCCCCCCATAGTTTAACGTTATGCTAACAGTGAGGTGGGGGGGGGAGGCCCTAGATCGTGGCACTACAATGTTCATAGTAAGGGCCTTGAGGGGATTTTGTGATACACTGTTGATCTCCAGTTTTGATGGTTTGGGCAGATAAAGTCACATCCGTTGTTGGAGGAGTTTCATCTTCTGAGTGAGGGGTTCAAAAAGGAAACATATAAAGAGGGAGCATGAGCAACTCTTCGGCCTTCTGCCGCCACATTGCAGGTGAAAATCTGAACTAGAGACTGAAATAATAAGATCATAACTGAGTGAAGAGAACAGGAAACCAATGGAGACGAAGTCTGGGGTCACCCAGGGGTTGAGGTCATCCCTGAGGTAGAGGCAGGGATGAAAAATTGAAAACGGCCAGACCCTGCGGTGTATTCTTAAGGGGGTCTTCTGTCTTTAGCTCTCTTGGGTTTAGCCTGGGACCACAAGGGGGTGACTGGGCTGGTGGGTTGGGGCCTTTTGGAGGAGCTCCCCGATGGGATGGAGCAGTCCATGGCGGCTTCTTGTGTGATTATTTTGAGGTTCAGGAGTAGCTTTTCACCCTCTGGAAAGTTGGAGAAGGAGAGGGTCTTACCTTTCCATGAGAATTTGGCTGTGAACGGGAAGGCCCACCAATATTTGATGTCCTTCTGTGAGAGAGCTAACAGAAGGGGCTTGAGAGCTCTACGCCTCTGGATTGTAGAAGGTGATATGTCCGAGAAAATTTGGATCTGGTGACCCAGACAGGACAGCTGAGTGTTATTACATGAGAGCTTCAGAATTTCTTCCTTGATGGCGTAGAAGTGGGGCTTGACAAAAATGTCCCTTGGGGATCCATCTTTCCCGGGGGGGGGGCAAGCAATCTGTGAGCTCTGTCCAATTCCAGGCGGTGTTGCGGAATATCTGGGATGAGATTTTGGAGCAGGACACGGACAGCACCTGGAATGTCCATGATTGATTCTGGAAGTCCTCGAATTCTGAAATTGTACCTCCTCGAGCGGTTTTCCAGGTCATCTATTCTGGAAAGGACTGAATCTACAGTCAGGTCCATAAATATTGGGACATCGACACAATTCTAATCTTTTTGGCTCTATACATCACCACAATGGATTTGAAATGAAACAAACAAGATGTGCTTTAACTGCAGACTTTCAGCTTTAATTTCAGGGTATTTACATCCAAATCAGGTGAACGGTGTAGGAATTACAACAGCTGAACGAGGGGAAATGAAAAGCCCGCTCCAGGTGTGGAATGGTGAGTTAATCCAGGAGACCAGGTGCAGGTCCAGACAACCGTCAGTCCGGGTAGCGATATATTCAGTGAGAGAGACCGCACTCAAAAGTCCCAGGAAAAGTTTAATGTGAGCCGTCAAAGTGAAATTGGTACAGGCAGAAGTTACAACACAGCTGTAAAGGTTAACGCGTTTCACAGATCTGGAGTCCGCTTAATCATAACCTGTATCTCAGAGCCAAGCAAGGTGAATAAATATACAGTGTACATGTGGAACTAATTAGTGGCTCATCACAAGTGCAGAGCAAGCATCTCGGTAATAATAAACAGGTGTACATCCTCAATTAACTCTAAGTGATTTGGTCAGAGAAAAGACACCAATTGACAGATAGGATAAAAACCTATGTATTAATGATCTGGCCGCGAAGATCGGAAAAGACCGATATCACGGACGATCGTGTATTAAAAACTTTGTACAAAAGTATGCAGAAGATACAATGTGACAGGAGTTGAACTAAACAAATATACCAAGGTGATAAATAGTAACACTATACGATGTGTAAAATGCACAGAAACATAGAACTATTGTCAATAAGAAATAGCTTGGTGCCTCAGATTTAGTGACATATGTATAAAGGCCCCCAGCGAGTGCTGGCATTACGACAATTGATTCATCGTATCTAAAAAGAGACCATAGTGTCAGCCAAAACCAGCAATGCTAGGTATCCTCCGATAATGTGTGATGTATGTCCAAATCGTATATTGCCATTGACGGCTCACATTAAACTTTTCCTGGGACTTTTGAGTGTGGTCTCTCTCATTGAATACATAGGAATTACAACAGTTTGTATATGTGCCTCCAACTTTTTAAGGGACCAAAAGTAATGGGACAATTTGCTTCTCAGCTGTTCCATGGCCAGGTATGTGTTATTCACTCATTATCCCATGTATAAGGAGCAGATAAAAGGTCCAGAGTTCATTTCAAGTGTGCTATTTGCATTTGGAATCTGTTGCTGTCAACTCTCAATATGAGATCCAAAGAGCTGTCACTATCAGTGAAGCAAGCCATCATTAGGCTGAAAAAACAAAACAAACCCATCAGAGAGATAGCAAAAACATTAGGTGTGGCCAAATCAACTGTTTGGAACATCCTTAAAAAGAAAGAACGCACCAGTGAGCTCAGCAACACCAAAAGACCCAGAAGACCACAGAAAACAACTGTGGTGGATGACCGAAGAATTCTTTCCCTGGTGAAGAAAACACCCTTCACAACAGTTGGCCAGATCAAGAACACTCTCCAGGAGGTAGTTGTATGTGTGTCAAAATCAACAATCAAGAGAAGACTTCACCAGAGTGAATACAGAGGGTTCACCACAAGATCTAAACCATTGATGAGCCTCAAAAACAGGAAGGCCAGATTAGAGTTTGCCAAACATCAGTGAAGCATGGTGGTGGTAGTGTCATAGCGTGGGCATGTATGGCTGCCAATGGAACTGGTTCTCTTGTATTTATTGATGATGTGACTGCTGCCAAAAGCAGCAGGATGAATTCTGAAGTGTTTCGGGCAATACTATCTGCTCACATTCAGCCAAATACTTCAAAACTCATTGGACGGCACTTCACAGTGCAGATGGACAATGACCTGAAGCATACTGCGAAAGCAATCAAAGAGTTTTTTAAGGGAAAGAAGTGGAATGTTATGCAATGGCCAAGTCAATCACCTGACTTGAATCCGACTGAGCATGCATTTCACTTGCTGAAGACAAAACTGAAGGGAAAATGCCCAAGCAGGAACTGAAGACAGTTGCAGTAGAGGCCTGGCAGAGCATCACCAGGGGTGAAACCCAGCGTCTGGTAATGTCTATGCATTCCAGACTTCAGGCTGTAATTGACTGCAAAGGATTTGCAGCCAAGTATTAAAAAATGAAAGTTTGATTTATGAGTGTTAATCTGTCCCATTACTTTTGGTCCCTTAAAAAGTGGGAGGCACATATACAAACCGTTGTAATTCCTACACCGTTCACCTGATTTGGATGTAAATACCCTCAAATTAAAGCTGAAAGTCTTCAGTTAAAGCACATCTTGTTTGTTTCATTTCAAATCCATTGTGGTGGTGTATAGAGCCAAAAAGATTAGCATTGTGTCAATGTCCCAATATTTATGGACCTGACTGTAGTTGATTTTGGAGGATTTGGATAGTGTCCGTATTTTGGTTTGTCCTGGAGATAGTGGCATCTACTTTTTGCTCTATGGTCTCCATCCTTGCACCTAAGGCCTGAAAATCAACACGGATATCTCCCGTTATTTTAGCAGCTGTGGCTGCGAGGCCCTTCTCCAGGAGCTCTGCAAAGCGATTGAACATGTCAGCCATCTGGGTGTTGTGATCAGGGCCTGGAGTCTTTAAAGTTAGGTCCAGGGGATGATAGGCCGAAGCGGGCCCATCTGGGGAAAAAGCACATTCCTCCAGAGTGCGGGCTATGAGTAATTCGGTGGAGGCTGGAGAGGGGACCACTGTGTGGTGGGTGGCCTCCGGGGTCACAGGAGGATATGTGAGGATGGCTGGGGAGATCACTTGCCTGGAATCCCTGTCTCCCTCTGTGCTGGCTGCATGTGTCCCGGCCGCCATCTTGGTACATCCGGGCGCCGCTGGTTCTGCGAATTGCGGTCCTAGGTTGCGTCTGGCCTGTGGTCCGGACATCCAGGGGGTCTCAGGGAGATCTCCGGGTGTCAAAGCACCCGATTCTGCCGTTCCTGGCTGGCTGTGGGGGGTGTTATGGGTGCCGGTGTCCCAGGGCGGTGCAGAGCTCCAGGCTTATGCGGCCATTACGGAGCTCTCACGCAGGCGCACTCCTATTGTTATATTTTTTCAGTGTGTAAATAAACAACATACTTTTTATACTCTGTGTACCTTTCTATTGCTAGTGGTATACCTCATTTAAAGTCCCAAGACCAATCAATTACGTTTGGGTACAACGCCTCACGACCGCGCAATTGTCAGTTAAAGTGATGCAGTGAGGAATCGCAAAAAGTGCTCTGGTCATAAAGGGGGAAATCCTTCCGGGGCTGAAGTGGTTAACACACCTGCTCCCCATTCACACCTGAGACCTTGTAACACTAACGAGTCACATGACACCGGGGAGGGAAAATGGCTAATTGGGCCCAATTTGGACATTTTCACTTAAGGGTGTACTCACTTTTGTTGCCAGCGGTTTAGACATTAATGGCTGCGTGTTCAGTTATTTTGAGGGGACAGCTAATTTACATTGTTATACAAGCTGTACACTCACTACTTTACATTGTAGCAAAGTGTAATTTCTTCAGTGTTGTCACATGAAAAGATATTTTAAAATATTTACAAAAATATGAGGGGTGTACTCACTTTTGTGAGATACTGTATGTCTCATCCAATCTTCTCCCCCGATGCCTGAGCTCCTCAACATCACAGACCCTACACCACTACATGTCAAAACCTTTTGTGCACACTGCTGGGGTCTGCAGTTTTCAATATATGGGATTTCCTGGATACCCTTCATATAGTGAGCAATCAAACAGATTTATATTTAAAACAAAAAAATGCATTAATTACATCATGTTAAAACATGACCATTCATTATTGAATCGATACATAAAACCATATATTTGAAAGTGAAGCGTGGGGTCAATGACTGATGTTTCGCAAATTCCTGCTTCTTCCAAAGTAGCCCCAAAAAGCTTCAAGTTCTAGTATAAATAACAATCAGCATTAATTTAATATTTTTCACAGGTTTAGTCTGTATAGATCGACATTACATAATAAACAAAAATGTATTAGCACACTCATCACATTAAAACACTTATTGGATGCAAACCGTCACCACCCCACAGCCGCCAGGGGAGTGCCCAGGGTCAAAATGTAGAAATGTAGCGGTGCCAGAACCCCAGAATGCCCCCCAATGGAGGGGACTTCACTAGTGTCCAGCCACTGGGCCTCTGTTCCACCAAAGGAGCACATTAGGGCAACCTGCAGTAAGTATATAAAGATACAGGTCTCTTATTTCCTCACAAACTTGCAAGCCGTCATTGCTATCATAACATAGTGAGTATATACAGCAAGACCACATATGGAGCCCATGATGGTATACGGTACTATATTGTCTCATCCATACCTATTGCAGGGTAGATGGGAGCCCACATATGCACGGTAGACCGCCAATTGGAGGCCAGTGAGTCTGGATGCCGGCCACCTCGTGTACATATCCCAGTCCCACCGGAAGTGACGCAGCTGGAGGGGCCCCCGACGTCACTTCCAGTGCCGGCGCCATGATGAGGACTGGCAAAACAGAAGGGCACACGCCACAGACCAATCCAGCCCTTGGGCTAGACAAAGCCCCCAAAAAACCACTCCCTCCCAACCAAGATGACACAGATGGGGAGCGGGAAAGGCGACTGAACAGCACCTTTCCTGCTACATCAGGGGCGCTCAAGTGCTCACCTATAGCCAACCCAGGACACCAAAACCGCGGCAAAGGGGGGCGGAGACAGATTCAGCCAATTTCAATACCTTACTAAATATAACCCCAAAATACAAAATATATGATCATATCTGTCCAAAAATTCATAATTCTACATTTTACGCAAACATATCTTATCAATAAGTGACAATTTATAGAAAGCCCAAACAAACCACCACCCCATATACATAAGAGGGTTCATAACTAGCCAAGTTCTACCACTAGGGGATATAGCTCTCAGGGACAGCAATTCTAGAGGAATGGCTTATATGACAAACAGGTATTCAAACCAGGGGGTTCGGTGACCCTCTGGTTATATATCCACCTAGCTTCTAACCTAAGGATACATTGGTCAACGTCCCCTTCTCGCGGATTGGGGGGGACATGGGTCAATACAAAAAATGACACCGCCATAGGTTCATAACTGTGATGTAAACCCACATGTTTCCCAATCGGTGTGTACAACAATCCTGCGTCAATATAGTACAGGTGGTCCTGTATTTGCCTAGCTAGGGTCCATTTAGTTTTGCCTATGTAAAAGGCACCACAGACACAATTTGCCATATACACCACCCCCTCGGTATGGCAGGTGGAGTAGGTGCAAGGTCTATGAACACTCCCCTAGGCAAAGGATAGCAGGAACCCTCCTTCACCCATGGGCAATATTCACACTCACCACACTGGAATGTACCTGATCCAAACAACGACCCCCCCCCACGCGGATGTTACCAGGAGGTAGTGGCTGTGGACCAGTCTATCCCGGATTGAGGGTTCCCTTCTAAATACCAACTCCGGGTGGCTAGATACGTATTTGCTGTCAACCGCATCCTGAACTAAGAAATGCCAATTTTTGGAGATAATCTCCCGAAACTGTTGTTGTTGATTACTATATGTGGTAATCAGTTTGGTGGTGGCTGGGATAGACTGGTCCACATCCACTACCTCCCGGTAACATCTATGGGGGCTGCAGTGGGTGGATCAGGTACATTCTGGTATGGTGAGTGTGAACATTGCCCATGGGTGAAGGAGGGTTCCTGCTACCCTTTGCCTAGGGGGGTGTTCATAAACCTCGCACCTACTCCACCGCCATAGCGAGGGTGTGATGTATATGGCAAATTGTGTCTGTGGCGCCTTTTACATAGGCAAAACTAAACAGACCCTAGCTAGGCGCATACAGGACCACCTGTACTATATTGACGCAGGATTGTTGTACACACCAATTGGGAAACATGCGGGTTTACATCATAGTTATGACCCTATGGCGGTGTCATTTTTTTGTACTGACCCATGTCCCCCCCAATCAGCGAAAGGGGGACGTTGACCAGTGTATCCTTAGGATAGAAGCTAGGTGGATATATAACCAGAGGGCCACCGAACCCCTCTGGTTTGAATACCTGTTTGTCATATAGACCATTCCTCTAGAATTGCTGTCCCTGAGATCTATATCCCCTAGTGGTAGAACTTGGCTAGTAATGAACCCTCTTAAATATATTGGGTGGTGGTTTGTTTGGGCCTTCTGTGAATTGTCACTTATTAATAAGATATGTTTGTGTTGAAATGTAGAATTAGGAATATTTGGATTGATATGATTGTTTATTTTGTATTTTGGGGTTATATTTAGTAAGGTATTGAAATTGGCTGCATCTGTCTCTGCCCCCCTTTGCCGCGGTTTGGGTGTCCTAGGGTGGTCTATAGATGAGCACTCGGGTGCCCCTGATGTAGCGGGGAAGGTGCTGTTCAGTCGCCTTCCCCACTCCCCATCTGTGTCATCTTGGTTGGGAGGGAGTGGTTTTCTGGGGGCTTTGTCTAGCCCAAGGGCTAGATTGGTCTGTGGTGTGTGCCCTTCCGTTTTGCCAGTTCTCATCATGGCGCCCACACCGGAAGTGACTTTAGGGGGCAGCGCCAGCTCCGTCACTTCCAGTGGAACTGGGATATATACATGAGGTGGCCGGCGTCAAGACTTACTGGACTCCACTTGGCGGTCTGCTGTGCAGACGTGGGCTCCCATCTACCCTGCAATAGGTATGGATAAGACAATATAGTACCGTATACCACTGTGAGCTCCATATGCCATCTTGCTGTATATACCCACTATGGTATGATAGCAATGACGGCTTGCAAGTTTGTAAGTAAGAGACATGTATCTTTGTATACTTACTGCAGGTTGCCCGTTTTGCTCCTTTGGTGAAACGGAGGTCCGGTGGCTGGACACTAGTGAAGTCCCCCCATTGGGAGGCATTCACTGTTTGTGATCTGAACCCCAGTGTTTTGACTGTCCCAATCCAGTACTCACCTGGACATGGTATGTGGTTCTGGCACTGCTACCTTTTGACCCTGGGCGCTCCCCTGGCGGCTGTGGGGTGGTGACGGTTTGCATCCAATAAGTGTTTTAATGTGATGAGTGTGCTAATACATTTTTGTTTATTATGTAATGTCGATCTATACTGACTAAACCTGTGAAAAATATTAAATGAATGCTGATTGTTATTTATACTAGAACTTGAAGCTTTTTGGGGCTACCTTGGAAGAAGCAAGAACCTGCGAAACGACGGTCATTGGTTTTATGTATCGTTTCAATAATGAATGGCCGTGTTTTAACATGATGTAATCAATAACATTTTTTATGATTTAAATATAAATCTGTTTAATCGCTCACTATATGAAGGGTATACATGAAATCCCATATATTGAAAACTGCAGACCCCAGCAGTGTGCACAAAAGGTTTTGATACTAATATATTCAATGGGATGCGGATACTGCATCATATTGATTTAGGAACTGATTTATATATATATATATATATATATATATATATATATATATATATATATATATATTCGGCCTATGCCACTACATTAGGCTCCATACACACTAGCTTAAAAAAACACTCCTAGAAGCAGCATTTGGGCATTTTTATCTGCTTCTAGGAGGGTTTTTTAAGCTTTGGCTTCTAGGAACAGGAAAAAAAATTATTTCTTTTTTTTTTTTTTTTGCAAAGAGTCAGTACAGTACACTCAACAAAAAAAAGGGCGTGTAATATACAAAAGGAGATCAGACAATACGTAACATAGTTACAGCTGTACATTGCTTGCATTGTTATGTATACTCAGGTAAACAGCCATTATCAGGTAGCATCTACAATTTACATATTGCATACGGTCTCCGTCTAGTCCTTCCAGGTTACTCATCGAATATATCAAAGGCTATAGGTGTTACTTTGAGCTCCATGCTGTAGCAAGAAAAGGGTGGGACGTATTCCCTTAAGTTTTATGTGTGGGATTGAAGCATAAGCTCTGCTGTAGTCTATATTTTTTAGAGCATTTTGTGTTAAGTTAGGGAGAAGGGTGGCCTAAGAGTGGCGCGGTGTCTGTCCTATAAAGGGGGCCGTAAGCGGTGTGGCGAGGCTGCATAGGGATACGTGGGCTGGATCCTATTTTGTATGGGGATGTGTCTGATAATATATAGTGATTGTCTGCTCGGAGTAGGGAATGTAGGAAGGAGGGTAAGGTTGGGAGGGCATATAAGAAGGGGAAGGGAGGGAAGGGGGGTGTGGGAAGGAGAAATAAGTTCCGCAGGTCTCCACCGTTGGGTTCCCAGGGCGTCCAGGTTGGAGCCCAGACCAAGATACCAGAAAGTGGCCTAGCACAGAGCTGTCAGGGTCGCATATTCTTGCGTAGTTTTAAAATGTGTCCAGCAAGCCCATGTATGAGAGAATTTGGAGGGAGAGTCCCTGGCTATCTGCATTAACTCCTCCATCTCTGCAGTATGGTTGACTTGGGTGAGCCACTCGGGAATTGTCGGGGGGGGGATGAAGATCTCCACCGGGCTGGGATGCACATTTTAGCAGCATTGAGTAAATGTATTACGAGGGTTTTTCGATATACATGTGCTGGTAAAGTCGAGTAATGGAGAAGGGATTGTGCCGGAGTAAAGTCTAGGGGATACCTGGAGATCCTGGTAGTCAGGTCATGAACTTGGGTCCAGAATTGTTGCACTCCTGGACAGGTCCACCAAATATGTAATAGAGTGCCAGGTTCACTGGAACATCTCCAACATATTTCAGGTAGAGCGGGATTGTACCTGTGTAGAAGCTGTGTCCTATACCAACGTGTAAGTAACTTGTATCTGTTATCTTGAATTGAAACATTAAGTGAGCCTTTGTGGGCTAATGTAAACATTTTTTCCCACTGATCATCCGGAAATGTCGTTTGCAAGTCTCTCTTCCATCTCGAGCACGCAATGCCGGAGCTAGAAGGTACCGAGGCAAAGAGCATATTGTGAATAGTGGAAAAGGCACGAAAAAATACCCGAACCCTGAACCCGGACGTTTTCTCAAATGCCCGGGTTCGGGTTAAGGACACGGACACCCTAAAGTTCGGTACGAACCCAAACTTTACAGTTCGGGTTCTCTCAACTCTAAACATGACCTGTTAAAATGTTTAAAAAGTTAAAATGTTGTTCAAAGTTTGATTGAAATAGCTTTTGATTTCAGTAAATTTGCTGCAAACACAACAAACAACAATTTTCAGTTCTTTACAACCTATAAAGTGTTTTGAAACTTACTGTGCGTAATAATTTGGAACAGTGCATTGTAAGTTTTTTATTGTGAAAAAAAAATACTGTTATCATTAGGAGGTTTGTTCGAATAAAATTTGAATTGTACTCTTTTTTTTTTTTTTTTAAAAGATTTTATTGAAAACAAAATAGTAGAGAGTACAGGTAAGTACATCAAGCAAAAGTATACAATGCCTTTCCTGGAATACAAGTGTAACATGACATGACATGAGAGCGGAAATCATGTAGATACATCATAGGGTACCAAGGATTAAACAGCTGGCAACAAGTTGTTATTAACAATACCAGATGGATCACGCTGGTAAAGGGAATAAAAACAGGGGGGCTAGGTGGG
>BLSH010163600.1:190590-204445 GCA_018402905.1 Glandirana rugosa
GACATTATATTTTTATTTTTTATTTTTTTCCTCCACTAACCTGTCTGCACTAACTGACAGATATACAGGGTGGGCCATTTATATGGATACACCTTAATAAAATGGGAATGGTTGGTAATATTAAATTCCTGTTTGTGGCACATTAGTATATGTGAGGGGGGAAACTTTTCAAGATGGGTGGTGACCATGGTGGCCATTTTGAAGTCGGCCATTTTGAATCCAACTTTTGTTTTTTCAATAGGAAGAGGGTAATGTGACACATCAAACTTATTGGGAATTTCATAAGAAAAACAATGGTGTGCTTGGTTTTAACGTAACTTTATTCTTTCATGAGTTATTTACAAGTTTATCTTTGTTTACAGCCATTGATATGTCTCTGAGGTTAACACGTGCGGAGCGGATAGAAATTCTGTTGATGTCTGGTGAACGCAGTAACCGGGTCATTGCAGCAGATTTCAATGCAAGACAGCCTACGAGACCACCCATCTCCCATGCTACAGTTAGCAAACTGCTTGCTAAGTTTCGTGAAACTGGTTCAGTGTTGAATTTGCCAAAATGTGGACGCATGAAATCTGTCACTAATGAAGAAACATCAGTGGCTGTCCTAGCTTCATTCAGCAAGAGCCCACAGCGTAGCACTCGCCGCATGTCACTGGAGAGTGACATTAGTCAAACATCCCTTCGGCGGATATTAGCTACTCACAAATGGCACCCTTACAAACTCCAGCTACTGCAGCATCTCAACGAGGATGACCCAGATCGGCGCATTGAATTTGCAGAATGGGTAAAACAAAAATTGGAACAGGACCCTTAGTTTACACAGAAGATATTGTTCAGTGATGAGGCAAACTTTTACGTGAATGGTGAAGTTAACAAACAAAACCACCGCTATTGGTTTGACACTAACCCACATTGGATAGATCCCTCCAAGACTGTTGGAACCAAAAAATTGATGGTATGGTGTGGTATATGGGGTACAAAGATAGTGGGGCCATTGTTCATCAATGGAAACCTCAAGGCCACTGGATATGCGAAATTGCTACATGATGATGTGTTTCCCTCTTTATGTACTGAAGCTGGCACGTTCCCTGAGTTTTTCCAGCAAGATGGTGCACCACCACATTATGGGGGTCAGGTCCGAGCATTCCTAGATGAACAGTTTCCTGGAAAGTGGATTGGTCGTCGCGGGCCAGTTGAATGGCCCCCAAGGTCTCCCGATCTGACCCCCTTAGACTTTTATCTTTGGGGTCATCTGAAGGCAACTGTCTATGCTGTGAAGATACGAGATGTGCAGCACCTGAAACTACGGATACTGGAAGCCTGTGCTAGCATTTCTCCTGCGGTGTTGCTATCAGTGTGTGAAGAGTGGGAGAAGAGGGTTGCATTGACAATCCAACACAATGGGCAGCACATTGAACACATTTTATTAGTGGTCAGAAACTTGTAAATAACTAATGAAAGAATAAAGTTACGTTAAAACCAAGCACACCATTGTTTTTCTTGTGAAAATCATAATAAGTTTGATGTGTCACATGACCCTCTTCCTACTGAAAAAACAAAAGTTGGATTCAAAATGGCTGACTTCAAAATGGCTGCCATGGTCACCACCCATCTTGAAAAGTTTCCCCCCTCACATATACTAATGTGCCACAAAAAGGAAGTTAATATCACCAACCATTCCCATTTTATTAAGGTGTATCCATATAAATGGCCCACCCTGTATTTTACATCTATCTAGTTAGCTATCTATTTTTTTTATTTTTTTAACATTTTTTTAAAACGAGCTATCTAAACTGCCTGTATTCAGGAACCTACGCTCTCTCACTACAATGCTGACACACTACATAGAGCCGCTGTACAAGCGGCTTTATATAGTGTGGGGCATGGATTGAGACTGCAGTGCAGTGATTGGCTAAAGGAATCCTGCCTTTAGCCAATCAAAGCTCTCACAGCAGGCCGCCCGCTGATTGGCCAAAGCATGCAGGTCATGTGAATGCTTTGGCCAATCAGCGGGCGGCATTCCGCCGCCATTTGAAAACATTATGGGGCGCGCAAAGTTACCGCGAACGCACCATAATGTTCGGGATTACCCGAACAAACGAACCGATGTTCTGGTTGAAGCTCATCCCTACCCATATACAGATCTACCCATAATGCTTCAGACTCATCACACTCTCCATCAACTAGGTCCTCTTTCACACTCGCTGTGAGATCACTTCTCACATAGAGACAGACATCACCACCCCTCAGTTTTACCCTGTCTGTCCGAAAGAGAGCATTGCCAGGAATATTAATAGCCCATTCATGTGAAGCATGAAGCCAAGATTCAGCAATACCAATTAAATCATAGTTCTCCTCGTGCACCAGCACTTCCAACTCACCTATTTTGCTTTGCAGACTTCTGGCATTGGTAAACAAACACCAATTTAATTCAATGTCACATTTTGCACATGCCTGTTGAATATTTTTTATTTTAATATTTAATCGCACAGCAACACACTGTGCACTCCTGTGTGATTCACATGTGTTACAGGTGCGGTACACAATTTCAGCCCATTAGTTTGAATGGGCTGAAACCATACCAGACCGCACCAAGTTATAAAACTCCCAGGAACTGGATCACATGGTACTACTGTACAATACAATTGAGTGCATGCAAACTTGGGGGCTTACACTGGACTGCTCAGTCATATGTGACTGTGATGGTGTCACCCCTATCTGTGACAGTGCATTGATTGGCGCACTGGCATAAACCACAATATTTACAGGGGCCAGTTTGGGGTGCACACCATGATCGTGTGCTGCCATCCCAAAACTAGCATGCCCAGCGCCCTGCAGAGCACTGTGGCAGGCCAGACAGGAGAGAGCCCTATGCATTAGCCTGCCCAGTGTCTACTGCCATGTCCTGCTCCTGCTGTCACTCCACAGTAGCAGGACAGAGCACTGTCGCAGGTTGGGGGGGAGCTGTGCTGATGCGTTAGCCTGCTCAGTGCCTCGGATTGCTCAATGACCCGAGGGGGGGGTCACACCATATTTTTTCGCACCAGGTTACACCAACCCTAGTGACGCCACTGGGCTCATGTGTACACCAAAGATCTGAATCCTTGCTTGATCCAGAAAGCGAATTTGAGATGATAGATGTATGCAGGGAATAATAACAGCAATATGTAAAACGATACTTGCAGATTTTTTACATTAGCCAATTTATGTCCAAATTAAGATCTTCGATCGGGCAATCATGTGTCATTTCAGGACTAATTGGGAAAGGGCTGTCAAAAATATCCCTGGGGTATGGGGAAGGTTAGGCACTGCTCTAAGGAACATGTACCATGCAAAAAGCAAATAGCAAAATTTTATTCAGCAAGGAGCAGTGAATTTTTAAACTCTTAAATGGAATTAATAAAAATGTTCAATACCTTTAAATAATATGCCGGGGGGGGGGGGGGCATAAACCTGTTAAAAGGCTATCTCTATGATGTACAGCTGGCAAATGGCATGTCATTGACAGATTCCGCAAAAAAAAAAAAAAAAAAAACAACGCCTAAAGCCCTTTAACGATCTGCTGTGTATTTTGGGAGATCTTTATAGGGTCTGTGTGTTGTTTAACTACTTAAAGATAGAGCCTCTTTCTGAGACTTGGTGTTTACAAGTTAAAATCAGATGTTTTTTTGCTAGAAAATTACATAGAACCCCCAAACATTATATATTTTTTTCTGACATCCTAGAGAATAAAATGGTGGTCGTTGCAATACTTTATGTTACACTGCATTTGCACAGTGGTCTTACAAGCGCAATCACTTTTTTGAATTAAAAAATTAGACAACAGTAAAGTTAGCCCAATTGTTCTATATTGTGAAAAATAATGTTATGCCGAGTAAATTGATACCCAACATGTCATGCTTTAAAATTGTGCCCGCTCATGTAATGGCGACAAACTTTGGCACTTAAAAATCTCCATCAGGTCTAGTGCTAGAATTATTGCTCTAACGATCGCAGCAATACCTCACATGTGTGCTTTGAACTCTGATTTCATATGCGTACAGGACTTACATATGTGTTTGCTTCTGCATGCGAGCTTGGCGGGATGAGGCGCTTTACATTTTTTTTTATTATTTATTTTACTTTTTTTTTTTTTCTACACTGTCCTTTTTAAAAAATTGGGTCACTTTTATTCATATTACAAGAAATGTAAACATTCCTTGTAATAGAAAAAAAGCATGACAGAACCTCTTAAATGTGAGATCTGGGGTCAAAAAGACCTCAGATCTCATATTTACACTAAAATGCAATAAAAAAAAATGTAATTTAAAAAAAAAAAATTTCCCCTGTAAGAGCATTGGGCAGAAGTGACATTTGACGTCGCTTCCGCCCTGCTATGTTATGGAGCCGAGTGGGGGCCATCTTTATCTCACTCGGCTCCAGGCCTCACAAGGGACAGGATCTAATGGTCTCCGCTGCTACCGACGGCTCTGGTGAGCGGTGGAGACAATCGGAGCACGGTGGGAGGATTCCTTGCGGCCCCTATAAAAATGTTCTTGTGGCTAATCCGCCCCAGAGATCACTTTTATCCAAAAGCTGACCGCCCGCTGTTTAAGAAAATACTAGGGTTACGGCAGCTATCTGCTTCCATAACAACGGTATTCAACTGCAAAGTATCGCTTTATAATGAAGGCGGGCAGTCGGGAAGTGGTTAAAAAAAAGGAAGCAGCCGTCAAGAAAAGCAATTTGCTGCCATTTTAAACTGTACAGTTTTTTTATTTATGTCACTTTTGCTGTAGCACATCCTAAAGCAAGAACAAAAAAGGAAATTCTAACCTCCCCCCCCCCCCCCCTTATCATATTAGACCCTTTGAATTTGATTTGGATCTTAAAGGGGGTACCTCATGCAATAAAAAAAAAATGTTTGAGATCCCCCTACAAAATCCACACCCTTAAACACCGTAAAGCAAGGTAAACAGGTTTGTTTTTTAAAAGTTGTAGTTTTTTACCCTTTGCCAGTAAAAATAAGCAATTCAGCGGTTATTAAATAACACCAAAAGAAAGCTCTGTCTCAAAAAATATAAAATTTGCTTGTGTACAGAGTTGCGTGATAGATTTATATCAGTAAAAGTTTCACAGCCCTGTCAATTGAAAATGGCCAGGTATTGAAGGGAAACATTATATACAGGCTTCTACTAAAGTACAGTAGTTAAACTTTGCACACTGATCAATAGTGAAAAGGTCAATTGGGGCTCTTTGTCAAAGGGCAAATATACAGCTTAGGGAAAGACCTCACTAACAGGACATGTAGTTTGTTGGGGTCTGGATTACTGTCCAGTGTGATGGTAAAGTGTTTCTGGGTGTAGTAATGTTCAATAATTCTCCAGTTTCTTGATGTACAGTATTTAGAGTTCCTGGTTTCATGATATAAATGTCATTAAAAAATTCTGTGTTTTCACTGATCCGATTTCTGATCAATGGCTGATTGAATGAAAGTAACCTGGATACTGTTTTTACCATGTTGCTGTGTTGATTTTTGTACCCAAATCAGTTTAATAAATGGGGTACAGAAGCTATCAATAAAAGTGTCTTTAGTTCTTCTTGAACAATAATGTGTTTCTGATCATCTTTTGAATTATTAATTTACCTCTTGATAAATAAAAGATAAAATCAACCAGGCACGTAGCTCTCTTCTCTCCTCCCCCTCCATACTGTGACAGTTGAGTTAGGAAAAGTTAAAAATGTGTCCAGTTTTAATTGTTCTGTCTCTAGTGTGGAGATTTCCATTCATGTTCTGTCTCAGTGGTAGTAGTCAGCTGAACAGACAGTTATGGAAAATGCCCCCAACAGTGACCCAGATGGAAATAAAATGTTAAGCTGGCCAAGCAAATCATAGTCATTTGTATAATCTATTTTAGATTTCCTAACAGCTATGTTGCTTGAAGGCCTACCCAGTCAGATGTGAAGGAGGTCTAACCATGTTAAATTGTAACAACCATCAATTCACTCATTCACTCCAACTATGAACACCTGACCCAGACAAAGCTGTACCATAATTATTAAATAATGTTGGAATAGGGTCATTTCATAAGCTTTCACTCTCATCATGTTCTTAGACAATTAGTATCTCCCTTGACAAATTCTAGGGTGATTGGATTAAGGTGACAGAGTTACTTGTATGTTTATAAATGCCAGGGTATGTTCCCAACACACATTACAACTGAAAAAGCTGTTTGGATGAAGGTGAAATGTCTTCAACTTTGCAAAACAGGTCCAGCTGAAAGTAACCAACTACCACTAGCTTTACTGGAGTGGATTGATTTAATCACTTCCCTAAGTACCTGAGTACCTGTCACTAGCTCATCAGAGTACCAGAGTACCTGCTACCAGCCCATCAGAGTACCAAAGTACCTGTCACCAGCCAATTAGAGTACCTGAGTACCTGTTACCAGCCTATCATAGTACCCGAGTACCTGTCACTAGCCCCCTGAGTACCCGAGTACCTGTCACCAGCCCATCAGAGTACTCGAGTACCTGTCACCAGCATATCTGAGCACCTGTCACTAGCCCATCTGAGTACCCGAGCACAGGTCACCAGCCCATCAGAGTACCCGAGTACCTGTCACTATCCCATTAGAGTACCTGAGTACCTGTCACCAGCCCATCAGAGTATCCGAGTACCTGTCACTAGCCCATCTGAGTAACCGAGTACCTGTCACCAGCCCATCAGAGTACCCGAGTACCTGTCACCAGCTTATCTGAGTACCTGTCACTAGCCCATCTGAGTACCCAAGCATCGGTCACCAGCCCATCAGAGTACCCGAGTACCTGTCACCAGCCCATCTGAGTACCCAAGTTCCTGTCACCAGCCCATCAGAGTACCCGAGTACCTGTCATAACCCCTCAGATTACCTGAGTACCTGTCACCAACCCATCAGAGTACCCGTGTACCTATCACCAGCCCATCAGAGTACCCAAGTACCTGTCACCAGCCCATCAGAGTACCCGAGTACCTGTCACCAGCCCCTCATAGTACCTGTCACCGGCCCATCAGAGTACCCGAGTACCTGTCACCAGCCCATCAGAGTACCTGAGTACCTGTCACCAGCGCATCAGAGTACCAGAGTACCTGTCACTAGCCCATCAGAGTACCTGAGCACCTGTCACCACTCCATCAAAGTACCAGAGTACCTGTCACTAGCCTATCTGAGTAGCTGTCACTAGCATATTTGAGTACCCGAGTACCTGACACAAGCCCATCAGAGTACCCAAGTACCTGCCACCAGCTTATCAGAGTACCCGAGTACCTGTCACTAGCCCAACTGAGTACCCGAGTACCTCTCGCCAGCTCATCAGAGTACCCGAGTACCTGTCACTAGCCCAACTGAGTACTCGAGTACCTGTCACAGCCCATCAGAGTACCCAAGTACCTGTCACCAGCTCATTAGAGTACCCGAGCACCTGTCACCAGCCCATCAGAGTACTCGAGTACCTGTCACCAGCATATCTGAGTACATGTTACTAGCCCACCTGAGGTCTCGACTACCTGTCACCAGCTCATCAGAGTACCCGAGTACCTGTCACCAACCCATCAGAGTACCGAGTACCTGTCACCAGCCCATCAGAGTACCCAAGTACCTGTCACCAGCCCATTAGAGTTCCTGAGTACCTGTCACCAGCCCATCAGAGTATCCGAGTACCTGTCACTAGCCAATCTGAGTAGCCGAGTACCTGTCACCAGCCCATCAGAGTACCCGAGTACCTGTCACCAGCTTATCTGAGTACCAGTCACTAGCCCATCTGAGTACCCAGCACCGGTCACCAGCACATCAGAGTACCCGAGTACCTATCACCAGCCCATTTGAGCACCCAAGTACCAGTCGCCAACCCATCAGAGTACCCGTGTACCTGTCACCAGCCCATCAGAGTACCCGAGTACCAGTCACCAACCCATCAGAGTACCGAGTACCTGTCACCAGCCCATCAGAGTACCCAAGTACCAGTCACCAACCCATCAGAGTACCCAAGTACCTGTCACCAGCTCATCAGAGTACCCGAGTACCTGTCACCAGCCCGTCAGAGTACCCAAGTACCTGTCACCAGCCCATTAGAGTTCCTGAGTACCTGTCACCAGCCCATCAGAGTATCCGAGTACCTGTCACTAGATAATCTGAGTAGCCGAGTACCTGTCACCAGCTCATCAGAGTACCTGAGTACCTGTCACCAGCTTATCTGAGTACCAGTCACTAGCCCATCTGAGTACCCAGCACCGGTCACCAGCACATCAGAGTACCCGAGTACCTATCACCAGCCCATCTGAGCACCCAAGTACCAGTCACCAACCCATCAGAGTACCCGAGTACCTGTCACCAGCCCATCAGAGTACCCGAGTACCTGTCATAACCCCTCAGATCACCCGAGTACCTATCACCAACCCATCAGAGTACCTGTGTACCTATCACCAGCCCATCAGAGTACCCAAGTACCTGTCACCAGCCCATCAGAGTACACTAGTACCTGTCACCAGCCCCTCAAAGTACCTGTCACCGGCCTTTCAGAGTACCTGAGTACCTGTCACCAGCCCATCAGAGTACCTGTCACTAGCCCATCAGAGTACCCGTACACCTATCACCAGCCCATCAGAGTACCAGAGTAACTGTCACTAGCATATTTGAGTACCCGAGTACTTGTCACCAGCCCATCAGAGCACTCGAATACCTGTCACCAGCATATCTGAGTACATGTCAATAGCCCATCTGAGTACCCAAGCACAGGTCACCAGCCCTTCAGAGTACCCGCGTACCTGTCACCAGCCCATTAGAGTACCTGAGTACCTGTCACCAGCCCATCAGAGTAACCAAATACCTGTCACCAGCATATCTGAGTACCTGTCACTAGCCCATCTGAATACCTGAGCACCAGTCACCAGCCCATCAGAGTACTCGAGTACCTGTCACCAGCATATCTGAGTACCTGTCACCAGCCCATCAGAGTACCCGAGTACCTGTTACCAGCCCATCAGAGTACCCAAGTACCTTTCACCAGCCCATTAGAGTACCTGAGTACATGTCAAAAGCCCATCAGAGTAACCGAGTACATGTCACCAGCTTATCTGAGTACCTGTCACTAGCCCATCTAATTACCCGAGCACCAGTCACCAGCCCATCAGAATACCAGAGTACCTGTCACCAGCCCATCTGAGCACCCAAGTACCTGTCACCAGCCCATCAGAGTACCCAAGTACCTGTCACCAGCCCATCAGAGTACCCGAGCACCTGTTACCAGCCCGTCAGAGTACCCAAGTACCTTTCACCAGCCCATTAGAGTACCTGAGTACCTGTCACCAGCCCATCAGAGTACCCGAGTACCTGCCACCAGCTTATCAGAGTACCCGAGTACCTGTCAGTAGCCCAACTGAGTACCCGAGTACCTGTCACCAGCCCATCAGAGTACCCAAGTACCTGTCACCAGCCCATTAGAGTACCCGAGTACCTGTCACCAGCCCATCAGAGTACCCGAGTACCTGTCACCAGCCCATTAGAGTAACCAAGTATCTGTCACCAGCTTATCTGAGTACCTGTCACTAGCCCATCTGAGTACCCGAGCACCAGTCACCAGCCCATCAGAGTACCCGAGTACCTGTCATCAGCCCATCTGAGCACCCAAGTACCTGTCACCAGCCCATCAGAGTACCTGAGTACCTGTCATAACCCCTCAGATTACCCAAGTACCTGTCACCAACCCATCAGAGTACCCGTGTACCTATCACCAGCCCGTCAGAGTACCCAAGTACCTGTCACCAGACCATCAGAGTACCTGTCACCAGCCCCTCAAAGTACCTGTCACCGGCCCAACAGAGTACCCGAGTACCTGTCACCAGCCCATCAGAGTGCCCGAGTACCTGTCACCAGCCCATCAGAGTACCAGAGTACCTGTCACTAGCCCATTAGAGTACCTGAGCACCTGTCACCAGCCCATCAGAGTACCAGAGTACCTGTCACTAGCCCATCTGAGTACCTGTCACTAGCATATTTGAGTACCCGAGTACCTGTCACCAGCCCATCAGAGTACACAAGTACCTAACACCAGCTCATCATAGTACCCGAGTACCTGTCACCAGCCCATCAAAGTACCCGAGTACCTGTTACCAGCCCATAAGAGTACCCAAGTACCTGTCACCAATCCATTAGAGTACCTGAGTACCTGTCACCAGCCCATCAGAGTACCCGAGCACCTGTCACTAGCCCATCTGAGCACCCGAGTACCTGTCATTGCCCATCAGAGTACTTGAGTACCTGTCACCAGCATATCTGAGTACCTGTCACTAGCCCATATGAGTACCCGAGTACCTGTCATAACCCCTCAGATTACCCGAGTACCTGTCACCAACCCATCAAAGTGCCCGTGTGCCTATCACCAGCCTATCTGAGTACCCAAGTACCTGTCACCAGCCCATCAGAGTACCCGAGTACCTGTCACCAGCCCATTAAAGTACCTGTCACCAGTCCATCAGAGTGCCCGAGTACCTGTCACCAGCCCTTCAGAGTACCTAAGTACCTGTCATCAGCCCATCAGAGTACCTAAGTACCTGTCACAACCCATAAGAGTACCCGAGTACCTGTCTCCAGCCCATCAGAGTACCCGAGTACCTGTCATCAGCCCATGCCTCATAGAATATACGTTGGGGTGTTTGCTTTCCAAAATGGGGTTATTTTGTGGATAATTCCATTGTCTTGGTGTTCCAGGACCTTAAAAAGTGTAATGGTAGGAATGAAATTGGATGAGTAATTTATGCTCCTAGAACTCCCGTTGGTGCTCCCTCATTTTGGACCTCTCTATGTGACCAGGCTGTGTAAAAGTCTCACACATCGCCATGGTATCGCCATACTCGGGATGAGTAGCAGAATGTATTTTGGGGTGTCATTTTTGTTATGTACATGCTATGTGCTAGAAAAATCTGATAAATTGACCACTTTGTGTAAAAATAATACATTTTCATTTTCTTTCTACGTTTTCTGAAGACTTGTGGAAAAAATGAACCGTTCAAAAAACTCATAATGCCTTATAGAATGTACGTTGTGGTGTTTGCTTTAAAAAATGGGGTCATTTTGTGCGTAATTCCATTGTCCTGGTGCTCCATGGCCTTCAAAAGTGTAAAAGGAAATTAGATGTGTAATTTATGTCCTTAGAACATCTGATGGTGCTCCCTACATGTTGGACCTCTCTATGTGACAAGGCTGTGAAAAAGTCTCACACGTGGTATTGTCATACTCGGGAAGAGTAGCAGAATGTATTTTGGGGTGTAATTGGAAATATGCATATGCTTTGTATGAGAAATAACTTGTTAGAAATTAATGCGACCCGGCACCCAAAAAATATACATACTAAGCAGTGGCAGATCTCCATCCCTAAATTTGCTGAGAGAAGAAAATGGGACTTTGAATGAAGCCCGCCACTGTATGAATAATACCAATATTGGTAGATAAATTTCATGTCAATTGTTTATTGATTACATTTTAATTCTTTAGTATAAAATATTATTTTCTATAAACCATGATATGTTGTAAAAACAATCCAGTCATGTACAAAGAAAATTATAGTATACTTTGTGAGATACAAAAATCAAAAAAAAGACATGATTAGCAAGCAAATTTTAAAATTATTCATCGATAAATGGTGTATACATGTAAAGGATGTATTTTTGGCTCCAACTTAGACCCAACCTATAGAGAGGTGAGTACCGCTGCTCCAGGTGAATGGGTCCTGACAGGGTGGACCCCAATGAGTGCTAGCTATGGCTCGTCCGCAAGTCTGAAAAAATTAATTGGCAATGAATAAGCACGGTTGTTAAGTGTGAAACGCATCTGCCTTTGACCTGGTTCATCCTGCACCATGCTAATTTGATGTTTAAATAAATGAAGATACTTTTTTTGGACTTGCTTTGAGGTACAGTTGTTCCTTTTTCTACATTGGACCCAACCCAGCTTGTTGTTATGACAATTTTGTGTAAAAAAAAATAAAACAAAATAATTTCTTAATTTTCCCAAGAATTGTGGGAAAAAATTACAACTTACAAAAACTCGCCATGCCTCTTTCTAAATTCCTTGGACGGTCTACTTTTAAAAAAGGGGTCATTTGGAGGGTATTTGTACTTTCCTGACATTTCAGGGCCTCAGGAATTGAGATAGGCCATCAGTACATCAGGTGTGATCAATTTTCAGTGATTTGCACCATATCTTGTGGACTCTATAACTTTCACACAGACCAAATAATATACAATTATTTAGGTTATCTTTACCAAAGATATGTAGCAAGTTTTGGCCCAGTTTTTGAACAAAAATTACTTATTTGCAAAATTGTATCATAGAAACTAAAAAAAAGTTTCGCTTTTCACTACCACCAAAAGAAAGCTCTATTTGTGTAAAGAAAATTATAAACATTTTGTTTGGGTACAGTGTTGCATGACTGAGTAATTGCCATTCAAAGTGCAAGAGCACTGAAAGCTGAAAATTGGTCTGGGCAGGAAGGGGGTATAAGTGCCTTGTATTGAAGTGGTTAAGTAGGGCATTGCACAGAATAGTTGTTTGTAAAATTGAAGTAGATAGTACAGAGGTCATACTTTCAGAGTGTAATGTATGTGGCCATCTTCATAGAATTTTAAACCTTACTCTATTCAAAGCAAAATACACAAGACATTTGGCAACAGAACAAAAAACTATATCCTCTACTTGTAATGCAGTCATTTGTGGCAAACATATGTTATGGTGACAACTGTCTAAGAGAGGATCAACTCTCTTTTACTCCCAAAACTAAAAAAATAAAATAAAAAAACTTTGGCTTTGGATAAACTTTAAAATGTTTATTTTGTTGGCTGATCACAAGGCAGTCACCTGAATCTCTGCCATCAAAGCATGAGAACTTGAGTCACATTGTAGAAATATTGGGTGGCATTCTAATGTCTAAAGTCATATTAGTATTCATAAAAGTCAAATTTATCCCACACATCAGAAGATAGGTTACACGCTGAAAGATTGCTGTAGTGGAGATAACAATATTACAGGATGGAGCCTGGCTCTCATAAGCTCTACCATGTACACGGCTTCCATTCACGGAATTTCCTAGAAACATACTTTACCGATAAATCAGAAATAAGATATGAGACCTTAAATTATCCTATGGAAAAATTTCACAATGCATTTTCCACAGGTAGGTAAAGCTCTATTTGAATAATATGTTATTTGTGCAGTAAGAATATGTTAGGAGATATTAAGCATAAAGAAATGATTTGCAGAATAGTCTTGTTCCAAAGAAGAAAGGTCTGAAAAAGAGATTGAAAGAATTTTATTTAGACAAACCAAATAGAAATAAAGCAGAATTGCTGCTGATCCACTCTTGAGGAAAACATATGGATATTATAACTTGCTATTGGAGTATAATGTATATATATATATATATATATATATATATATATATAAATATATATACACATAAGGTGGCTGAACATAAGCAAGGAATCATACACCCAAATGTGTTAAAAAGAAACCCTGGTTTGTTATATGTGTTGAATACTCCAACAATGAGATGACTCTTGTCATGTTCTTGGACAATCAGCATCTGCCTTGACACATTCTAGGGCAGTGGTTCGCAACTCCTCGGGACCCGCTAACAGGCCAGGTTTGCATGATAACTGAAATACATCACAGGTGATATCATTTGCTGCTCAGTGATTGCAGTATTCTAGCCTGCATCTCCCCAAGGTAATACTTAAAATCTGGCCTGTTGGTGGGTCCGGAGGACAGGAGTTGAGAATCACTGGTGTAGAATAAATGGAAAGCTGTTTTATTTTTGCAAAAGAAGTACATTAATGCTCTATTTT
>BLSH010163600.1:216514-230848 GCA_018402905.1 Glandirana rugosa
ACCGGGTTTCTCAAAAAAAAATTCCTCCGTATCTTCACCCTATCATTGCGACTCTTGTCGCAGTAGTCGTGACCGGTACAACCACCTCATGAGTTTTATGGCGTTATGTGATGTGTCAAGAGCGTACCTCCGGGTGAGCAACCACCACTTCACCACGACAAGAAGTCTCGCTGACTGGGTACGTACGACGTCGACTTTGAGGTGATAACGGAGGACGACGAACGTGTCAGAGAGGTCGTACACGTTCCACCTCAAGGTGGAACACCCGTGCAGTGTATACTCCGCCACTCGCCCTTCCGGCTTCAAGGCGACGTCGCGTCTGTCCGCTCGTCGTCGTCCCACTCTTGCGGCTTTCACGAGTGCTGTCTGCGCTGCAGCGGAACTTCGGCCTTCCCGCTCACCGCCTCATATGTGACGTGCCCACAAGGTGGAACTCCACCTTGCACATGCTGGAGAGACTGTGCAAGCAGCAGGAGGCAATAGTGGAGTTTCAGCTGCAGCATGCATGGGTCAGTCGCTCTGAAGAACAGCACCACTTCACCACCAACGAGTGGGCCTCCATGCGAGAACTGTGTAGTGTATTGCGGTATTTTGAGTACTCCACCAACATGGCCAGTGCTGATGACGCTGTTCTCAGCGTTACTATCCCACTTCTATGCCTCCTTAAAAAAAAACTCTTTGGGCCATGATGGAAGAGGATGTGGCACAGGAGGATGAGGAGGAGGAAGAGGGGTCATTTCCACGGTTATCAGGCCAGTCATTCGCAAGTGGCTCGGAGGGTGGGTTCCTGCACCAGCATAGGCCAGGTCCAAAATATTCAAGCCAGGGCACAGTTCTGGAGGACGAGGAGGACGAGGAAGATGAGGAAGAGGAGGAATCGCAGCAGGGTGGCACCAACGCTGCTCGTGGGCATCACTGGAGCGTGGCTGGGGGGATACAGAGGACACAGATGATATACCTCCCACAGAGGACAGCTTGTCTTTGCCTCTGGGCAGCCTGGTACACATGGCCGACTACATGCTGCAGTGCCTGCGCAACGACAGCCCAGTTGCCCACATTGTGCCACCGCCAGCACCTCAGAAGGCAGGGTTAGCATGGCCAAAATGTGGCAAAGCTTTGTCAGCAGCCCGCCACAACAAACAGCCCCACCAGCCGATAGACAACATCTTAGCAGGAGGCATCATTTTAGCAACATGGTGCAAGAGTATGTGTGCACACGCCTACACGTACTGACTGATAGGTCTGCCCCATTCAACTTCAGGGTCTCCAAATTGGCCACATGGCCTGAGCTTGCCCTTTATGCCTTGGAGGTGCTGGCCTGCCCTGCAGCCAGTGTATTGTCTGAACGTGTGTTTAGCATGGCAGGGGGCGTTATCACAGACAAGCGCAGCCGCCTGTCCACAGCCAACGTGGACAAGCTAACCTTTATTAAAATGAACCAGGCACGGATCCCACAAGACTTGTCTGTACCTTGTGCAGAATAAACATTTAGACTGGACTCACACAGCCATTCGTATACTTGTTTTTTTTGAATAGGGCTCAATATTTTGGGGGCTACTCCAATTATAAACAAACAAAAAAAACTGTGTTGGCTACCTCCTCCTCTACCACTGCCACTTCCACCTACACTGCCACGGTCACGGCCTAGTCAACCTCTAGGCTCCCCCGCCCTTCCGATTTTTCTTATTTGATTTTAATTTATTTTCCCTATCCCCATTTTTTTTGTAGGGCACTTGCCCTACTCTTACCCCCATTTTACTTCCTTTTGCAGCCCTCTAGCACTTGCCAGGACTTTGTTACAGCTATTTTTGTGCCTAAAAGTTCGGGTCCCCATTGACTTCAATGGGGTTCGCGGTCCGGGATAAAGTTCGGGCAATGTTCGGTGCCAAACCCGGACTTTTTCCCAAAGTTCGTTCGGACCCTCCGAACCCGAACGTCCAGGTGTTTGCTCAACTCTAGTCATGAGGCAAATTTTTGACTGAAGGGAGGTACTGTAACTTCAATTCCATTTAAAAGCGCATTGATGTAGCAGGCTCTGATATACCAATTGTTCAGACAGTTCAGATTTATAGTTCAGTTTACTTTCAGGGGTTCAGACTACAACTGTATGTAAATTGTCCAGATATTTCCTTCATTCTCCCCTAAACTGCCCTATAATTATGTTGCAGATTTAATTAATGATAGGCTAATACTGCATAAAATAGTCACTTGTCTGAAAGGTTAGTACCCCTTAGTAGGTACACTTCCATTGGCAGCTGGTGAATTTTTAGGATGGGTGGTGCCAGTCCCTGCTCTTCCTTTTTGACTCCTCTTACTTCTCATAAGCCCCACCCCTTATAGAATCCACTCACTCCGTCCCCTGTATTCCACATATTGTGTCAGGAGTATACAGCTTGGCATCACAGGACACAGTATACAGCTCAGCATCACAGGCGGGGGTATTTTGCAGCCAGTAACACAGTATGCAGCTCAGCAATACAGGTTCGGTATATTCAGCCAGTACACAGTATATTCAGCCAGTACACCAATTAGCCAGTGCACAGTATATTCAGCCAGTACACAGTATATAGCCAGTATATTCAGCCAGTACACAGTATATAGCCAGTATACAGTATACTCAGCCAGTACACAGTATATTCAGCCAGTACACACTGCCTCCGCAACACCAGCAATATCAGATCAGACCCCCTTTTTCTCTTTACATTTAGTTTAGAATAGATCATCATCCCTCCATACCTGGCACTGACAGCCTGGTGGCTTCAACTTCAAGGCTTGGCTTCAGTTCAGGCCTTCAGGGCAGGCAGGCTTGTGTGGTCAGCTGGGCTGAGAGCTCTCGGCTGGCCGCGTGAGCCTGACTGTGGCTGAGGAGTGAGGAAATGTTGGACTGCCACTGGAGTGGTGGTCAGAAGTCGAGACCCAGTCACTGGTGTTCTCTGTGTCTGTGTGGCACTGGCTGCTGGCAGTAGCGGAAGCTCAGGGGGCAGACGAGCATGAGGCGAAGAGAGAGGTGGCCTGGTGCTGGCAGTGCACTCGTCGAGACGTAGACTCGTCTGCAAGGAGGATGGACTGAAACCCAGCGGAGTGATGCACCTGCGCGAGTCATCCCACGTGCCAGCATGTACGCCACAGTCCCGCCCCCACCCACCGCACCAATCACACGCAGTCACTGGCTCAGGGCAGCTAATTAGTGTATGTATGTGCGCTTCTTTAGCACACATAATACACTTTTAGGACTGACCAATAGGCTCACTACTTGCTGTCAGCAGACAGTCAGGAGCCGAAAATAAAAATCAATATACCAGCGCCTCCTTTACGGGGTCGGGCTGACTTTTTTTTTCTCCTTCCTTTTCCAGCGAGGAGGCTGTGCCTACTTCTCCGCCAACCTATAATAAGTGCGAGCGCTTGGAAATAAGACATCAAACACAGATCGTCCTTCAGTCTATATTTGTCTGAATTCAGGTCGGGACAGCTTATATACAGTTAAGAAAGGGGAAGAGACATTAGTCCCCTGGACCAATAGAGAATATACATGCAATATTCAAGAACAATAAACAATAGACATGTACGTAATAGGAAACAGTCCTCCATAATAATGACAACAAGAAACAGATGTACTGTATATGTAACAGGAAAATGATCTCAGCAAACAGACTCTCAGAATAGCAAAGTTTCGTGCAAGTAATAACGTTCTCATAGTTCAGAGAACAATAGGAGGAAACTTCCTACATCCTCAACAGCAAACATGTCTATGTTGCAAAAAAAATACATTTTCAGTATATAATCATCAGTTAAAGCATAACTCCAATACTTATTTAAAGTGTGCAGAGCTGCAAAAGTAGGTACCACGGATGAAAGGAGAGGTGTAAGAAAAGTAATGATCGGCTCACGTTGACTAGGAATAAAATGATGAGAGGTCTTCAAACTATTGGAAGCTGAAGTTATCAGCCGCAGCAGTGATTTACAATCAGTCTTTTTCATAATACATCAACTAGACAAAGTTGTGACTTTTCATTATATACTGTACATTCTCCTACTTTCCAGAGATGGGGGAGCAGACTGGCCCCCGAAAAATACATTGACTTCAGAATGAAACAGTTTAGATTTGAAATCTTGTGGCATGGGGCATTTATTCACCCTTTCATCGCTAGGTGGGAATGCGTGCACATGGAAAAAGTACTCTGTTAGAGAAGGAAATAGCCGGAGGTGATCAGGAAAGATCTTATGAGAAAATAGTAAGAAACAATTTTGTTTGAGGAGTAACGATAAAAGAGGATAATGTGTACTGCCTAGGGAGAAGAATTAATTACCTAAATGGGTTTAACCCCCTCAATACTGGGCACTTTCACCCCTTTCCTGCCCAGGCCATTTTTCAGCTTTCGGCGCTGTCATACTTTGAATGACAATTGCGCGGTCATGCTACACTGTAACCATGTGAAATTTTTTTTCCATTTAAAAAAAAAAAACAGGTTTTTATTTGGAATGAATTCAAATTACAATATCATTGTAACAAGGAAAAGAGAGAAAGATATCTCCGCGAATGCAGCGCGGTGTCGTTACAGCAATATAACATATAGCATGTAACTTTTGCTCAGGCGTATGTAAATATTATACAGAAACGAGATTAACAGTAATACTGGTTAACAGTTAGAGAAATGACTGACAGACAGCATCTGTCTGGTAGAACTGCAGCCCCGAGAACCGTCTGGTAGTGTGAGCACGGCCTTGTGCTGGGCCTAGAGGACTGCCTTGTAAGTGGTGGGGTTAACGCGTTTCGTCCTGGAAGACGACTTGAGAAAACAGACCTCTTGCAAGAGTTTACACCACAAAATGCACTCAGCCAATGAGAGGTATATGCCGCTGTGAGCTATACGAAGTTTCCACACTGGCTATTGGTTCCATTCATTGATCGTTCGTATTAGCAGTCCAGGAACATCGTTTGGAGACCCTAAGGCTTGATTTCAAAGTGTGTTAGATTCTTGTAATGAGAATCACAGCCATCTGGTGAGTAGGATTGACCACTGGGGTGCACTGTGTGGTGAAGGATCGTGTCTGTCACTTTTGGAATTTTAAGTTTTACTCTGGAACTGGCTTGTGTTTATCCCTCCTCACCCTGGTTTTAAAGAAGACCCGGTTGGGACTGAAAAGCTTTATGCACAAAGACACTTTATTTACACAGAGACATGTTTTGCACTTTTTTCAGGATATTTGCACATATTTTATTGTCATTTATATGTGTGTTAGTTTGTGTTCAGTACACTTAATGATTGTGTAGCTATGTGCTTTATAATATGAGCTCCTGGCATACACCAATAATGATGTGTTTATTACTTGCACTTTACTAGTATTCACTACAGGTCCCCCCTACTGAAGTGGGGGGTTCATTCTGATAGTGTTTACATCCAGCTGGAGTAATATCCATTTGACACCCGGATTTTACACTTGGGGCAGACAATAAACAGTTAAGAGGATTGGCAACAATGGGCAGAACAAGATGTATGCATTTTGTTACCCCACAAGGCTGGATGTCCTCTCAAGATTTATCCGCCCTTACGCAGCCCCCCCAGCCCTTGGTCAACCTTCCAACTGTCTCATTTTTACAGTCTTTACTGGGTGCAGAATTATATGCTAGACAATTGACACCATTTGAGCATCTATGCGCAGAGGCTACTTTGTTCCCCGCTTGCTGTCTCTCTTGTACAAACAGATAATTGAGCCTTTAGAAGGCTATATCCCACCATATATCCGCCGTTGGGAGGCAGAACTACAAATCTCTCTTTCACAACAACAAATTAACAGGATTATTGCACTGGCTCATAAATCCTCCATAGTGAATCGCTTCCAAGAACAGGGATTTAAATTACTCACTAGGTGGTACAGGGTTCTGACTTCACTTACTAAAGCTTTTCAGCAAATATGCTAAATGTGCTGGCGTTGTAATAAGGAGTCTGGGACACTGATACACATTTTCTGGCACTGTCTCCTCCTTGCCCAGTTCTGGCAGGAGGTGGGAAATGGGATTAAACAACTGACATCTGTTGACTTCGAGAGGGAGCTCTCGTGATTCCTCCTGCACCTTAACTCGGTCCCCATGCGCCACTATAAGAAAATCGCTGATAGCGCATCTGCTGAATGCCGCCCCAGCTTGTATTTCAGACTTATGGAGGGGTAGTGTGATTACAACTTTGAAAAAATGGTTCACCAAAGTGGAAGAAATGAAGACAATGGAATATATGACAGTGGCCCTTCACGGTAGGGAGGAAGAAGTCAGGGATACCTGGCTGTCTTGGATACTTACACACCCTTATACTCTGATTGCTTTGCTGGTCCAGATTAAATAATAAAGAACTGGGGGGATTGGACCTGGCCTTTCAGGGGGACCAAGGAGCACCCAGATCACAGGGGGCGCACCCCGTCAGGCCTCTCTGGTAGAAGACCTGGAGTAGTTGCTGGTCACCAGGACCCCTCTGGGTCATTTTTATCCAAAAGTATGGGTCTCTTGCCCTCTGACTGGGACGGCAACCTTTGGGTTTAATTTCTTTCTCTTGACCTTGATCACCATTGGTCACTTTAGATAGAGCTAACTGATAAATGCTGTAGCTTAAAAAGGATCAGGGGTTGGGAAATATTATAATGCTGACTGTGCTTTGAGAGGATGGTCGTCCAGAGATCTGCTTTTTGGCCCGGACCCAGGAGGGTAGGATGGAGCCGACCAGTGGGTCCCCAAATGGGAGAAGGGGTAGTCATGCCTGGAGGGCTCTAGGCAGGCTGGCAATGGCATGAGGGGCATGTTGGAGGGGAAGGGACACACGGGGGTCTTCAGGGTGATTCATAAACTAATGCTGATCGCCTGCAGGTAGTGGGGATATGAGATCTGGGAATTAGATAATTATTTGTCATGATGAGTATGAACCACTGTCTGTATAGTGGAGGGCGAGCAGAAAGGTGCAGTAGGGTAATAGTTTAGAGCTTAATACAGGCCTCTGTTTAGTCATTAATCTAGTTAGAATGTGCACTAGGGAGCATGATATAGCCTTCACCTATCTCTTGAGACATAATATCTGTGGATGTTGCCTCAATTATTCTGGGACGATGTGTATTTATTACCTTGCACTTTATTGTAATTTTTACTTTCTCTGTTCTTGCCACAAACGTTTGTTATAAAATTGTAAGAATGGAATAAAAGATTATATTAAAAAAAAATACAATTAAAGAAGCTGTTTGTTTAAAATTTGTCTTTATTTCATTTTCTAGTTTATACAAATACAGACAAAATACATACAAAACGTAAGCACATCCTATATATATAGGGAGATTTAGCCATCGTGTATACATACCGGTATGTCTTTTTATACTCAATATACTGTTCCCTATACTATAGGGATCAGGCTATCTTTAAATATTTTATAAAAACCTGGTGTGAACCCATCTGGACCCGGGCTTTTCCCTGGGACCAGTGATCCCACCACCTGCATTTCTGCTACCAAAAAATCCTTTTCCAGTTCCTCTACTATTTCAGCCGACAAAGTGGGGATTGCTGTCTCTTTAATATATTGACATATCTTTTGAATATAAAATTCTGAATTGTTTTTCTTTAAGGGGGTCTGAATTTTATATAATTTAGAATAATATGAAAAGAATATATCCAATATGCCTTTTGGATCGTATGTCATCTTTTACCGATAGATGTCGCCGGATTACATTTATGTAATGCTCTCGCTAAGAGTTTGCTTTGATTATTTTCCTGTTGGTAAAATAAGGCACAATTTTCATTTCTTATTTTTAAAGTTTGTTCATTTAATAAAGCCTGAATCTCCAGTCGTTTATCTGTTAGAATAATGAAGTTTTCCGGACTAGGTGTCTGTTTATGAATGTTTTCCAGTCCTATCACCTCTTTTAATAATAAAGATAGCTTACAAGTTTTTTCTGCCTTTAACCTTGCTCCATGTTTTATAAACAGGCCTCTTAATACAAATTTCAATGTCTTCCATTGTATAGGGAGCGCGGTACTGTCCCCTTCATGGTCAGATACAAAGTCTTTTGTTGCCTGCATAATGTCAGCAATGCAGACCTCGTCTTTCTATAAGTTATCATTTAGTCTCCAAGACCACTGTGCTCGCCGAGCTTCGGGTGACTTCATCTCCAAGAACACAGGGGTATGGTCTGACCATAATATATTACCCATCCTGGAAGATGATACCGTCATCAATCCATTTTGATCTATAAAAAAATAATCTAGTCTGTGATACGTATTGTGTACTTTAGAAAAATATGAGTAATACCTATCTTGTGGGTGGAGAGCCCTCCATACATCTACTAATCTGTTTTTATTAAGAATATTTTTAAATTTGCCAATTTGGGTTATATTTTGAAATGCGGGGGGGGGGGGGCGGTAGTGTCCATTTCCTGGTCCAATACAAAATTAAGATCTCCCCAACAAGTGTTGTCCCTTCTGTTTTTTGCATAAGTTCTATCAATAGCTGATTATCCATTCTTATTTGATTCTGGTTAGGCAGATATAGATTAATCAAAGTAATTTTTTTCCGTAAATAGCAATTTTTAACATTAATGACCTACCATCTCTGCCCCTCCATGTTTCGAGGACTTGATGGGATACTGATTTGTGGATTGCTATAGATACCCCTCATGATTTAGAGTATTTAAATGAATCGTTGTACCATATTGGATAGTACCTGTTTTGTAAATTGGGTATGTGGTCTGTTCGGAAATGTGTCTCCTGAAAAAAAACAATATCCACTTTCTGCTTATGGAGAGAATAGAGAATTTGAGACCTTTTAGTTGGAGAGTTCAGTCCTCTGACATTGAATGTGCATATTTTTAGGGAGCCCATATAGGAAGGGGGACAAGAAAGAAAGAAAGGAAGAAAGAAAAAAATCACACAAGAATTTAATACACACAACACTTAATACTCTACACGTAACCACTCCTGTGGTATAACATATACCCTAATCACTTGACTCTATTAGTCTGATCCTATCCTAAATAAGATCCCTATTAGGGGGTATGTGAATACCTTCCAAGGCTATGCCTGGGATCCTTCACCATATACTGCGCCTGACCTGTTATACTTTTAATATATTCATTCTATTATTCACAGAGAAAAAAGGAGGAGAACATAGGGGAAGGAGAGAAAGGAAAAAAAAAAAACCCAAAAGGGGAATAATCCCAGACCCAACATCAAATCCCAAAATATGTAAATCACCAAAAACTTGAAAATTTTCACCTACATGATTGTTCATAGTTATTAATATGGAAAATAACAATAATAATTAGAAAAAAAAAGGTCCTTCCCGTAACGTTATTTATAATACCTCCACTGTGCCATAGTGTATGCAAGAAATTAATATACATCATTATTCATACTAATTAGTGGCGAACAAACCTGAAAAGAAAAAAAAAAGGAGGGGGAGAGGGAGAGAGAAAAAAAAAAAGACGGGAATAAACCCACCTCTTCCCTGAGATTACTCTCCCAAAGTGTGCTTAACACCACTAATCATTTAAAATTCTAAGATTTTACATATACAAAATTATTCATATTATTAATATGAAAAAAAAAACAAAACAAAAGGAGAATAACTCCAGACCCAACATCTTCTTCTACATTTCTCTCGTAATTCCCAAAATATATACATCACCAAAAACTTAAAATTTTTCACATACACGATTGTTCATAATTATTAATATGGAAAATAACAATAGAAAAAGGGTCATTCCCATAACATTATTTGTAATACCTCCACTCCGCCATGGTGTATGCAAGAGATGAATATACATCATTATTCATAATTAGTAGTGATGAAAACAAAAAAGGAGGGGAGAGAAAAACAAAAAAGACGGGAATAGCCCCACCTCTTCCCTTACATTACTCTCCCAAAGTGTGCATAACACCACTAATCATATAAAAATTTAAGATTTTACATATTATTCATAATGTTAATGTGAAAAAAACTATTTTTCTTTCCCATTATCTTATTTGTAATACCTCTCCTTCCACCATAGTATATATACAAGATGAATATACATCATTATTCATAATTATTTTAATTATTATCTTCTCTCCTCCTCAGTCCCCTCAAAGTTTGTTTTTCCTTATCTTCTAAGGAATCTGTTTATCAAATCCTGATAGTTCTGGGGCCATAGTGGTAATATAACTTCTGGCAAATGAAGTTCTTTCCTGAAAGGCTGGAAGATCTTTGATATCTCGAAATACCACCTTTTCACCATTATGGTACACAATGATCCGAAAAGGGAACCCCCAACTATATAAAATGTTTCTTTCTCTCAGGATATCCAATAGAGGTTTGACTGCTTTTCTTAAGTCTAAGTTGTATTTTGAGAGCTCCTGCAATAGGATTATTTGTGCCCCATCAAAGTCAATTATTTTCTGTTTCCATGCTGCAGTCATGATCTGTTCTTTGATGGTAAAATAATGCACTTTACAAATCACATCTCTTGGTTTTGTAAGTCTGGGTTCTTATTGCCTAGTGATCTATGTGCCCGGTCAATTACCAGTTCCGCCGTAGGTGGGCGTTGTAATAAGGTTTTGAATATACTTTGTAGGGTTGGTATTAATTCCTCATGCCCTGTTGCCTCTGGCCTAATATTCTGTCGTCTGTTTCGGTTGTCCAGGTCATCTATGGCAGCAATGATATATTTTAAACACTGATTCGTCTCCTGATTTTTTTGCTCCTGTTGTGTTCATTTCTGATTAATAGTCGCTATTTTCTGCTCCATCCCTTTCATCTTTCCTTTGGTTTCCTCCACAGGTGTTTTAATTACTGTAATTGAATTTCTGCTTTATATGAATTCTCCAGTCTCTCTATATATTTGTCCATATCTTCCCTTGTGAGTAATGATTGCATGCATGCCTGAATGTCCCATGTTTCCCTTTGTTTTTTGCTTTTTCCTAGCATGTCCTGTTGTACATTTGTGGGAGAGCTATTACAGGAATGTTGTGACCCCCTAGTACTTGAATCTAAGTGTTAGGAAAAGACTGGCCTGTTGAAGTCTGGTTCCCTTTGTGGACTTTTTTGCCGTTTTTTCCGTTCACGCACACTCCCGCCAAACGGCCTATTTAAGCTTCCTGCACCTGTCAGCAGGTGTTGTCCATTCTACAGACTCTGAGTACCTGTGAGCTTCAGCTCTCCTGCCTGAAACCTGCTTCCTGTGTTGTTCCTGTTCCTGTGTACCGACCCGACCTGTCCTAACCTGCTACCTATCCGCCTGCACAGACCCCAGCTATCCACGACCATCCGCTTGTCTAACCCCTATGTACCTTTGCCGCCAGCTCGTGAACGAACCCAGCTTGGACTTTGACCACTCTTCTGCCTGCCCCTTTTGTGCCTCTCTGACCCAACAGTTGCCGACCCAGCCTGCACCACCATCCTTCAGTCTGCACGACCATCTGGAGCCTCACATCACCACCAGTGACCATCCAACCCTCGTGCCATCCCGCACTCTGGGACTTCCTGTCGACACTACCAGGGGTCCCCGAATCGGGTGTGTAAGAGTGGTTGTTCCCTGCTAAGACAGACTCCACCACCAGGACCATGACAGTAACGGACAGCCATGTCCGAGTCTGCACAGGGAACACCCTCTGCCGTGGACGAGCTGTGCGTCCACTTGGCTGGGCTCACACAAGCCGTAAAGAACTTGCAGGACAGCTACACCCAGCTGCAGGAACAAGTGTGTGAACTCTCCGCGCCATCTGCATTCGGAAGCGGAGCGGCAGCAGGCCGCACCATTGTGGCTCTGCCATCAGAGTCTAAGGTCCCCTTACCTGACAAGTTCGCAGGGGATTGAAGCAAGTTCCGGGCCTGTGAGTTATATTTTTGGTCTACAGCCCCGCATCTTTTCCTTGGAAGCCACCAAGGTGGGCCTGGTGATCTCCCTGTTGCAAGGAGAACCGCAGACATGGGCCCATCGACTCTGGTAACAGCGGGCACCTAAAGTGACTACCCTACAGGGGTTCTTTGACGCCATGGCCAAGCTGTACTAGGACCTCAACCTTGCAGCTACTGCAGAAGCCACCCTGCATACCCTGCAGCAGGGTCGGCGTGCCGCAGAGGACTATGTGGCTGAGTTCCAGCACTGGAGTGCTGACACCGCCTGGAACGACACAGCACTCAGTTATCAGTTCCGCCTAGGGCTCTCTGAGCCATTGAAAGATGAACTTGCCCGTGTCGGGGTGCCCGGAACCCTGGAGTCATTAATTAACCTGGCCATTCAAATTGACCGGAGGCTCAGGGAACGCCGAGCCGAATGGTTTACTAGCACTTCCGCGGGACCCCATCTAACCTGGATGATGCCCTGGGTCCCCAGCCATGTGGCTCCTGTACCAGCGCCACCCGCGCCAACAGAGGGACCAGAACCCATGCAGATTGGTCTCCTACGCCCGTCTCTCACTCCAGAGGAAAGACATAAGCACCGGGCGCTCAGTCTGTGCCTCTACTGCGGTGAACCCAGACACATGGTGAGGACTTGCCCTGCCAAAGCTGGTAAGTGGCGCCACCAGGTGAGCTTGGAAACCGCATCTGCCAGTCACCATTAATCTCACCTGACTCTCCTTGTCTCTTTACAGTTGCCCGGAGGGAGTGTCCAGGTCCCCGTGATTATTGATTCAGGGGCGTGTAGTTGCTTTGTGGACCAAGCCTTTGCTACACTACACCAGGTGCCTCTGCATCCCAAAGCCCATAAGATGACCATTTGTTTGGCCGACGGAACAGCCATCAAATCAGGCCAGGTAACAACGGAGACCCAACCAATTCCCATATCCACCGCTGAAGGGCACCAGGAGCTCCTGACTCTGGACGTCATAGCGTCACCCCTGTTCCCCATCATCCTGGGGCTGCCTTGGCTCCGGGCACATAGCCCCAGCATAGACTGGTCCTCCGGACTTATTCAGCTTCCCTCTCCGTACTGTGGCCAACACTGTCTGCTTCCCTCCCAGAACGTTCCCACTCTTCTAAGTTTGGACTCTGAGCTAGATCCTGAAACCCGCAAGGCAGTGCCTCCAGTGTACCACCAATACCTGGATGTCTTCAGTAAGAAGGAGGCAGACCAACTCCCTCCACACAGACCTTATGATTGCCCCATAGAGTTGCTGCCAGGCACGGAGGTACCCTTTGGGCGCATCTACCCACTATCTGAACCAGAATTGGCTGCTCTCAAAACATACCTGGACTGCAACTTGGCCAAGGGGTTCATCAGACCTTCTACCTCTCCCGCTGGGGCTGGCATTTTCTTTGTTGAGAAGAAAGACCACTCCCTTCGTCCCTGTATAGATTATCGTGAACTGAACGAGATCATGGTCAAAAACCAATATCCTCTCCCGCTTGTTCCGGAGCTCTTCCAAAGGCTTGGGTCGGCCACCGTGTTTACTAAACTCGATCTCAGAGGGGCTTACAATCTTACCCGCATCAGAGAGGGAGATGAGTGGAAGACTGCTTTCCGGACTCATTTCGGCCATTACGAGTACCTCGTTATGCCTTTCGGGCTCTGAAATGCCCCTGCTACATTCCAACACCTGGTTAACCTCCCTGGCGGTATGACTGAGTCTGGAATTTATTGCTGAAAGCGGTACAATTATTTTGCATGAAAATTTGGCGTTTTATATTGTAGGCCTGTAATTCTTAGGAATAATTCACTTAAATCTGTCCAAACAACAGTCTAGTAGACATCCCGGGTATGAAAAAGTTTGAAAAATGAAATCATAAATTATAATATAATAAATAACTAAAAATAATTATCAAAAATAATAATATAATAGTAATAAAATTTATTCAATAATGTAATCAAACCAAAAACGCAGAAATTTGCTCAGTTGCAGAATTGTCGCTGTCGTCACTTTCAGTTTCTGATGATAAATTTCCTCAAAAATCAGTATCACTCAATTCTGCAAATGATTCTTATTTACTATCACAGTTTTTTAGCTGATCAAAAACCACTTTTGACGTAAAGGGACACTTTTTGGTTGCCATGGACATTCTCATGTTTCCAGGCAGAAAGAATGACATTTATTATATAAAAGTGCATGCAGGCTCTGGGCAAACCACTAGGGACAAAGGGGATGTGAAATGTTTTCATACAGTAATGTAATCTATAAGATTACAGTGTACTGTATGTATAGTGTGTGTTTCACTTTTTGAATTTCCCGCCGGTCTCCGTCCCCGTGCGACGCGACGCTCGCAGGGAACAGAGCCCGGCACACAGAGGCATCGGAGCGGCGGACACAGCCCGCAGACATGGCGGGGGACATCGCTGGATCCAGGGGACAAGGTGAGTAGCGCTGCCTGGATCCAGCGATGCAAGCCCGAG
>BLSH010163600.1:230858-245722 GCA_018402905.1 Glandirana rugosa
GAGCCCGAACGTAGCGACCTAGGTCCGTCGCGATGAGTGGAACAGGGGACCTAGGTCGCTACAGGGGGCGGTACAGACGCCCGACACAGGCGGCGAGGCTACGGAGACACAGCGCTGCCTGGATCCAGCGATGCAAGCCCGAGTGTGGCTCGGGGTTACCGCTCTTGGTACTGAAAATCCACCCCGAGCCACACTCGGGAATACCGCCAGGGAGGTTAATGATATCTTCCGGGACTACTTAGATGTCTTCGTCATAATATATCTGGATGACATCCTGATTTTCTCTCCCTCCCTGGAAGAGCATCGAAAGCATGTGGGCTGTGTTCTGAAGCCACTTGCGGCAGCATAGACTAAATGCAAAGGTGGAGAAATGTGCCTTTGAGTGCTCCACCATCACGTTCCTAGGTCTTATTCTCTCAATCTGAGGGGTTACCATGAATACGCAGAAAGTGACCGCGATCCTGGACTGGCCGGCACCTATGGATAAAAAAGGGGTCCAACGGTTTGTTGGGTTCGCAAACTTTTATAGAAGATTTATAAAGGGATTCTCGGCAATCATTGCACCTATCACCTGTCTCACTAAGCAAGGTCAACGGTTCCAGTGGTCATCCGAGGCCCAGGGTGCTTTTCAGGCTTTAAAGGGACTGTTTACCTCGGCACCTATATTGCAACACCCGGATGCCACGTTACCCTATGTATTAGAAGTGGATGCCTCAGAGACGGTAGTGGGAGCGGTCCTATATCAGAGACAGGGAGCAAGGGCACTTCTTCATCCGGTAGTCTTCTTCTCTCGCAAGCTCACTGCCCCGGAAAGGAACTATGATGTTGGCGACAGGGAGCTACTGGCCATTAAGGCCGCGCTGGAGGAATGGTGCTATCTGTTGGAGGGAGCCCAGTACCCCATTCTGATATATACAGACCATAAAAACCTGGAGTATCTCCGCACCGCCAAGAGACTCCGACCTCGCCAGGCCCGCTGGGCACTCTTTTTCTCCCGGTTCCAGTTCCATCTGACTTACTGCCCTGGGGCAAAGAACAGTAAACTGGATGCCTTGTCCCGCATGTACTCAGAACCCGGAACACCTACTCCTCCTGACACCATTCTTCAGCCCAGGAACTTCTTACTTACTCAGGATGACTTGCTCTCGCAAATCCGGAGAAGCTCTGTCTGCTCGCCTGCACCCCTGGCCCAAGGACTCACCTGGAAAGATGGTCTCTGGTGGCATCACAATCAGATTTACGTCCCTCTGGAGCTACGCCCTGCTGTCCTCAAGGTCCATCACGACCACAAACTTGCCGGTCATTTCGGCTCCCGGAAAACTGCAGAGCTGATTCTGCGCTCATTCTGGTGGCCACTGCTTTAAGAAGATTGTCTAGCTTATGTCCGCTCTTGTGCTACCTGCACCAGAAGCAAATCGGACAAAACCAGAGCCTGGGGCCTCCTGAAACCTCTCCCTATCCCGGACCAACCATGGTCCAAGATCTTCATGGACTTCATTGTGGAGTTACCCCCTGCTAAAGGATACACAACCATCTTTGTGGTGGTTGACAGACTGACTAAGATGGCTCACTTTCTCCCTAGGAAGGGTACACCCACAGCGAAAGAGACATCAGAAGTCTTTATCAGAGAGATCATCCGGCTGCACGGTCTGCCAGTGAACATAGTGTCTGACCATCGGGTGCAGTTCACCTCTCGGTTCTGGAGGGCTCTCTGCGCTACCCTGGAAATTGAATTATCCTTTTCCACCGCCTATCATCCCCCAGACCAACGGCTAGACCGAAAGGACAAGCCAGACGTTGGAGCAATACCTCCGCTGCTTTTCCACCTACTCTCAGGACGACTGGTGCATATTGCTATGACTGGCGGAGTTCACCTGCAATAATTCAGTGCACTCCGCCACCAAACAAACCCCCTTTTGGGCTAACTATGGGTTCCTCCCCACCGTTCTCCCGAGCCTGGCAATGGAAACCACGGTACCAGCACCACATGCCTCTGCACAATTTGTTCAGGCCAATTGGAAGCTCTTGCAAGACACACTTTCCCGGACACAAGAGGCCACCAAAGCGGCCTTCGACAAGAAGAAACGGGGTGAGCTTAACCTCCAGCCTGGTGACAAGGTCTGGCTCTCAACCAAGAACCTGAGGCTTGCTTGCCCATCTAAAAAGCTGGGCCCTCGTTTCATAGGTCCTTTCCCAGTTGGCAGGAAAATCAACCAGGTCTCTTTTGAGTTGGAGCTCCCCCCGTCCTTACAGATACACCCGGTATTCCATGTGTCCTTGCTGAAGCCGGTGGCCCCGGATCCTTTTCCAGATAGAGCTGTAGCTCCCCCGGCCCCCGTCCTGATTGATGGAGCAGAGGAGTTCGAGGTGGAGTCGCTACTCGACTGCAGAAGAAGGGGGGGCAGGGTCCAGTATTTGGTAAAATGGAAGGGCTACGTGCCAGAAGAGAGCTCATGGGAGCCTGAAACCAACCCCCATGCCGACGAGTGCATCCAAACCTTTAAGGATAACAATCCCGCCAAGCTGGTCAAGTTGGGCATCCGGAGGCTGCCCCTTGGGGGGGGGGGGGTAGTGTTAGGAAAAGACTGGCCTGTTGAAGTCTTGTTCCCCTTGTGGACTTTTTTGCAGTTTTGCAGCACCGGAAACGGCGTCAAACGGCCTATTTAAGCTTCCTGCACCTGTCAGGTGCTGTCCGTTCTACAGCCTCTGAGTACCTGTGAGCTTCAGATCTCCTGCCTGAAACGTGCTTCCTGTGTTGTTCCTATTCCTGTGTACCGATCCAAACTGTCCCGACCTGCTACCTATCCGCCTGCACTGACCCCGGCTATCCACGACCATCCATTTGTCTGACCCCTCTGTACCTTTGCCGCCAGCCCATGAACGAACCCAGCTTGGACTTTGACTACTCTTCTGTCTGCCCCTTTTGTGCCTCTCTGAACCGCCAGTTGCCGACCCAGCCTGCATGACCATCCTTCAGTCTGCATGACCATCTGGAGCCTCACATCACCACCAGTGACCATCCAACCCTCATGTCATCCTGCTCTCTGGGACTTCCTGTCTACACTACCAGGGGTCCCTGAATCGGGTGTGTAAGAGTGGTTGTTCCCTGCTAAGACAGACTCCACCGTCAGGACCGTGACACTAAGCTTACGTTCAATGTTGAGGATTCACTGTTTCCTCTTGCTGTTGGGTTTGATGAAAATACCCCTTTATATCTGGGTTTTGTGCTGTTTGTGTAACCTGAGTCTTTGGGGTGTTCTTACTTGTGGCTCCCGTTGCTCCCCCTTTTCCTTTCTGTGTTTGCGTACCTTTAGGTGCCATTTTAATTTTATATTAAACAGCTTTTATAGACCCTACTGTTAAACCGTATAAGTCCCTTGGCAGTCCAGTTGAACTGTGATGAATAATGTCAATCTTTATATACAGCCCTGTTAAGTTGTATTAAATGATAACAGTTTCTGTATGCTGACAGACCAAAAAAAAAGGAAAAAAGGAGGAAAGTAAACCCTCTGCAGGATATCCACACTCACCATTCAGCCAGAGGGTAACCGAGGCGAATGTTATTGTTAGATGGCCTGTGTATTGTTCCTCAGGGGGTCGCTCTTGTTGGCTGGGTTTTATGGGGGGGGGTGAGTAATTATATTCATACGGATCCCTCCAGGATCCTTCCAGCAACCTCTCCCCCAAAGGTCCTTTGTTTCACGGGAGGGCCTGCTAGTCGTTTTCACAGCTACCCCTGTAGAGGGGGGGTGTCCAGCAGCAGTCTCCCCCACCCGGTCTCCGGTGTATGTCAGAGGGCTATGCTTGTATTCTGCCAATGGCTGCATCAGCCGCCTCTCATACCCAGCCCTCACAGCCCTTCCTCTCCTTGCTCCTCCATGCAACGACCTCTTCCGCCAGCACCGCAGACCGAACGGGGCAGGGCACGGCCTCCTCTCTACCAGGCAGCCCGTGTCAATGCGGCATTCAGCTTCCACGTGCCGCGCCCGCCGCTTTCTGTACGGCCCCCGCTCTCCTCACTCCTCCAGACAGCCGTCCTCCACTCCCACCGACACCGCAATCTGAGCGGAGCAGGTAAACGCCAGGAACAGTTGACCGTGGACTCCACGTGGGGGGAAAGAAACTGTTTGGATGATGGTGAAATGTCTTGAACTTTGCAGAACAGGTCCAGCTGAAAGTGACAAAATACCACTAGTTTCACTGAAGTGAATATGAACTAACTGGAGTTGGACATTGCACAGAATAGTTTTTTGTAAAACTGAAGTAGATAGTACAGAGGTTCGTACTTCTTAGAGTGTAATGTATGTGGCCATCTTCATAGAATTGTAAACTTTACTCTATCCAAAGCAAAATACACAAGACATTTGGCAACAGAAAAAACAACCTCTATTCTGTACTTGCAATGCAGTGATTTGTGGGAGTCCCAAGTTATGGTGACAACTGTCTTAGAGAGGAACAACTCTCTTTTACTCCCAAAACTAAAAAAAAGAAAAAGATTAACTTTGGCTTTAGATAAACTTTAACCACTTCCCGCCTGTCATATAACAGAATGATGGCCGGAAAGTGGTTTCATTATCCTGACTGGGCGGTCATATGACGTCCAGCATGATAAGCTGCTAACGCACGCCTGCATCTCCGATCCTACATTATAGGCTCTTTACCATGTGATCCACTGTGTCCAATCACAGCTGATCACATGGTAACCAGGAAGAGCCGTTTATCGGCTTTTCCTCTACTCGCACTGACAGGCGGGAGTGGATGAGAGCTGATTGGCTGCCCTACTAACAGGGGGGCAGTCTTTGCTGATAATCAGCGCATTGATTATCAGTGCAGACCCATCGAGTATGCCCACTGTAGACTACCAGGGATGCCCACTGGAGACTACCTGGTGAGCCCACCAAGGATGCCAATCAGTGCCCATCAGTGATGCCTGTCAGTGCCTCCTGATCAATGCCGCCTATCAGTGACATCTATCAGTGCTGCCCATCAGTGCTGCCTATAAGTGCCCACCAGTGCCACCTATCAGTGCCGCCTATGAGTGCCCATCAGTGCTGCATATCAGTGCCACCTATCAGTGCCCATCGGTGCTGCTTATCAGTGCAGCCTATCAGTGCCGCATCTTAGTGCCTCATCATCAGTGCCACCTCATCAGTGCCAATCAGTACTGCCTCATCAGTGCCCGTCATTGCAGACTCATCTGTGCTCATCAGTGAAGGTGAAAATGTACATATTTACAATGTTTTGTAACAGAAACAAAGAAAACCTTTTTTTATTTTTAATTTTTGGTCTTTTTTTATTTGGATGATCAAATACCACCAAAAGAAAGGCCTATTTGTAGGAAAAAATGATAAACATTTCTTTGGGTAGAGCGTTGCATGACCATGCAATGGTCATTCAAAATGCAACAGCGCTGAAATCTGAAAATTGGACTGGGCAGGAAGGAGGTGAAGTGTTGAAGTGGTTAAATTGTTCATTTTGATGGCTGATCACAAGGCAGTCATCTGAATCTCTGCTTTTAAAACATGACACCTCTGTATAAATATTGAGTGGCATTCTACTGAAGTCATATTAGTATTTTTAAAGGTTTCATTTATCCCACACATCAGAAGATAGAAGACACACTGGAGGATTGCTATAGTGGAGATAACAATATTACAGAATGGAGCCCGGCTCTTTACTTACCATGTACACGGCTTCCACTCCAGGAATTTCCTAGACACATACTATTCCAATAAAGCAGAGACGAGACATGAGACATTAACATATCCTATGGAAAAATTTCACAATGCATTTTCCACAGGTAGGTAAAGCTCTTTTTGAATAATAAATTATATAAGCTCTATTAATAAGCGCCTCCCCTTAACTATGTGATCAAAAACAAACAATAATTGAATCCATACAAATTATAATAATAATCATATGAAAAAGTCCACTGATCAAAAGTGCTAGTGCCATATGCATAGTCCATAACCACTTCAATACCGGGCACTTAGAACACTTCCCGCCCAGACCAATTTTCAGCTTTCAGTGCTGTTGCGATTCGAATGAGAATTGCGCGGTCGTGCGACGTTGTACTCAAACAAAATTTTTATCATTTTGTTCCCACAAATAGAGCTTTCTTTTGGTGGTATTTGATCGCCTCTGCGTCATTTCTGATCGCCGCTATAAACAAAAAAAGACTGAAAATTTTGAAAAAAAAAACATTTTTCTTTGTTTCTGTCACAAAAATTTGTATAAAGTACATTTTCTCCTTCACTGACGGACACTGATGTGACTACACTGATGAGCACTGATGAGGCTACACTGACGGGCACTGATGAGGCAGTACAGATTGGCACTGATGAGGTGGCACTGATAAGGTTGCACTGATGATGGGGCACATATACAGTACTGATGGGCGGCACTGACAAGCAACACTGACGGGCACTGATACGTGGCATTGATATGCGGAACTGATGGACACTCATAGGCGGCACTGATAAGTGGCACTGGGTACTGATGGGCACTGACAGGTGGCACTTTTAGGTGGCACAGGTGGGCACTTTTAGGTGGCACAGGTGGGCACTGATAGGTGACACAGGTGGGCACTGATAGGTGACACAGGTGGGCACAGGTGGGCACTTATAGGTGGCAGTGGTGGGCACAGATGCAACAAGCACTGTTAGGGATGGCACTGGCAGGCATCATACATGGGCACAGTGCCATCCCTACAGTGCACAAAAATGCCCTTACCTGGTGGTCTAGTGGGGGCTCCCTGGTGGTCCTGGGCGGCCTCTGTGGTCCTTCCCTGGTGGTCCTGGGCGGCCTCTGCATGATGTCCGGGGGGGGGCTCCCTGGGGTCTTGATCCGGCTCCCTGGTGGTCCAGTGGGGTGATCCTGAGGGTGGCTGCGCTGATAAATGTTCAGCGCAGCCCCCCCCTGTCAGGAGAGCAGCCGATCGGCTCTCCGCTGCTCAGGTCTGCAGACCTGAGCAGAGGAAAAGCCGATCAACGGCTCTTCCTATTTACACTGTGATCAGCCGTGATTGGTCACGGCTGATCACATGGTAAAAGGCTTCGGATCGAAGCCTTTTACCTCAGTCGGTAATGCGGTGGGTCAGACTGACCCATGGCACCACCGATCGCCGCGATGCGCGCCCCCGGGGGCGCGCGATCGCGCATTATCCTGAGGACGTCAATAGACGTCCAGTCAGGATAATGAACCCCCCGCCCGGACGTCATTTGTCAATGCGCCGGGCGGGAAGTGGATAATCTTCAAAAAAGGTGACTTGTGCTTAAAAGTGCTCAAACAGGTGCTCGGGTATCCTTCCAGGTGCAATGTGACAAACTGTGCCAGACCCCCTTTGTGTCCCCACTCACCAAAAAGTGTTGACCTACTGCTTTTCAGTCAGAGGTCACACAAGCTTATGTCAGTGGTGAGAAACTGGAAAGGAACAACAGGATGCCCGGACCTCTGGAATAAACACTCAATCCTCCAATAAAGGATGTCCTCTGGATAGCTCGAATAAACAGAAAACAGCCTCATGTGCAGACTATTAACCAAAGTCACTTTATTGCGCCAATAAAAACATACTCACAGGAACCAAATGCAAAAAACGCCTTGTATATGATATGGTGTCAGCAGCGTGCGTTCCAAAATCTCCTGCTCCTGAGGGCGGACGTGACGTAGACGGCTGCGGCGACCGGAAATGACGTCAACGCGTTTTGCCCTTCGCATAGGGCGTCATCACGGATGTGGTCATCACCAAGGTGAGCTGCCCCCCGGTATAGGTGTGTGGGCCCATAGAGGGAACACCCACTTCAATTCCAATTAGCACAGTACTGTTAGAGGTTGAGGAGAAGAGGCTTGATTCAGTACCTGGTCAAATGGAAGGGGTACGGACCAGAGGAAAGCTCCTGGGTATCTGAAAGGCACATCCATGCCAAGGAACTTATCCGGTCATTTTGGAGGTCCCATCCTGATCTGAAGGCCCGACTGGGCATCCGGAGGCTGCCCCTTGGGGGGGGCAATGTTAGAAGAATACCTGTGCGAAAGGACTTGTTTGTGCTTTTTTGCGCTTTTCTCCCCGCCCGTGGGCACACATGCGCCGGAAACTGCGCCAATCGGCTCTATTTAAGCAGAGTGCACCCTGCAGCAAGTGCTGTCTGATCTACAGCATGTGACCTGTTTTCCTGAGAGACCTGTTATCTGTTCCCGTGACCCGGCTTGCCCCGACCTTGTCTGATCTCCGCCTGCACTGACCCCCGGCTTGCCTACAACCATCCGATTGCCTGATCCCTCTGTACTTCTGCTGCCAGTCTGTTAACAAACTCTGCTTGGACTTGACCATTCTCTTGCCTGAACCCTTGTACCGCACAGCCAGCCAGTTGCCGACCCAGCCTGTACGACCACGCTCCAGCTGCACGAGCGCTCCAACGAACTCCCTACCACCACCAGTGATCCAGTCCGACCCTCGTGCTCTCCTGCACTCCCGAGCCACCTTTCTGCTCTACCAGGGGTTCCCGAGTCAGGTTAGTAAGGGAGGTTGCCTACTGCATAAGTCAGACTCCCCTACCAGGTACGTGACATTCTGCTTGATCTCATCTTCTGCTTATCCCCTTATCTTAGGGTATTCCTGGCTTAAACTTTATAACCTGCAAATAGATTGGGCTACAGAGAAGATTAGGTCCTGATCCCAGACCTGCATCCAGAACTACATTAAAACTGCTGACCAGTTGCCCATTTATAACTCTTGTGTGGCCAGTATCAGTCATGTGCCTTTATTACAGTGCCATTTGAATCCTGATCATGCCAATTTTTCCAAGTGTGATTCCAGTTCGCATAACCATGTGCCTTTATATTAATCTGTTAAAGCAAAAAACTCTGACAAGTTTATTGAATTCTCGACAGGCCATCTCTCTTGCCAATTGCCATAACCTGAATATTCTCGTCCTAGAAGCCAGGCTGTCTCACAACCTTGAGCCCTGTTTAGAAACTTCCTCTAAGCCCTCAGAAGTCAAGCCCTCTAGACTGCTCCTACCCTTGCCTGTCCCTAAACTTCCTGGGGCACCCTACCAGGCTAACTTGGTGATGCGGTCCAGTCTGCCTCTGCACCAGTTATCCCGGTCCAGACCATGCCCATTGAGTCTCCTACTGTTTCTTATTTAGGTCTTTCTGTAATCTGCCAGCACCCTACTACTACTACATACATTCAAACCTGTCTAAGTAGTTCAGTCCATCCTTTAGATAGACTGCCTCATTCAGCCAGGTGGGGCTTTTTAAGCCTCTCTGCATTCTGCTTGTGTTTCAGCTATCTGGCTTGACTCCTGTGACACGTCGCTTGCTAACCAAGCTGACCTTGCAGATCCACTGACCTCTGCCCAGTCTGATGGTCCTGTGCTGGATGTCCAGCTTATCATTAAGGATCTGGGGGGCCCTCCTCAGAGAGGTGTGTGATGTCAGGAGTATCTAGTGATCCTGCTCCTCATTCCAGCATTAGGATTTGGCTATGGCACTCTCCGTGTCTGTCTGTCCACCTGCAAGGTGATTAACAGGGGTGGGCTGGGCCGGGGGGCAGGGATGCAAATGGATTTGGAATCAGGAAACGTATCTGAAAACTGGTCAAAATGGAAGGAGCTGATAGAGCTTGTGTTTGCAGGACCAGATGCACACAAATGGACTGATCAGCAGGAAGCAGCTCATTTTCTGATATGTGTGGGACAAAAAGGACGTGATGTGTGCAGAGCCTGGCAAGCAAGTGGGGAGATCACTGCAGAGGACAAAAAATAACACAGAGGTACTGTTTGCAAAGTTTGAAGCATACTGCAACCCTAGCAGAAACTCCACAGTGCAAAGGAAACTGTTTTATGAGAGGAACCAGTGTGGAAGCGAATCTGTGGATGAATGGGTAACATAGCTGCGCTTGCTTGCCAAAGATGGTATTCTGATAGGCAGCAAGTTTAAAGAAGTTCAGGAAAAGCTGCTGCAGGAAGAAGATTTAAATCTTGAGAAAGCCATAAGGATTGCCAGAGCATATGAAATGTCAAGAAAGGACATGCAGGTACTGGAAGGAACACAGCGCCAGATTAGTGCTATAGAAAATCATAGCAGCACATATGGGCAAGAAAGGGCACCTATAGCACTGGGACAGGTAACACACAAGTAGCGAGTGGATATTGTAGAAACAAGCACCATAAAAATTGTGTCTGTCCTGCAATGACCAAATATGCAATAAATGTAAGAAAAGAGGACATTTCACCAGGGCCTGTAATCTGTCCTCACAAACCGGAAGGTCAAAAACATGGTCTGTACATACCATAGAGGACAATGATGACAATGCAGGGTCAGACTCAGACTGCACCTCAATATATCTTGCAGCAGTACAGAAAACACATCAGTCTGTAGATGAAGCGACTGTAACATTACAGATAGGGGCTAACAAAACTCCAGTCATATCACATAGTCACATTCAAAATAGATACAGGAGCACAAGTCAATTGTGTGCCAAGCCACGTATACCTGGAACACCATGGGAGTGAATCCTCCTTTAAAACTCAGGACCTACCAAAACTAATGGGATATGGGTAGAGTTGAGCGAACCCGTGGATGTTCAGGTTGGGTGGGTTTGGCCAAACTTCGGAAAAAAGTCCGGGTTCGGTACCGAACTTGACCCGAACTTTACCCGAACCCCATTGAATTCAAAGGGGACCCAAACTTTTCGGCACTAAAATGACTGTAAAAGAGTCCTGGAAAGTGCTAGAGGGCTGCAAAATGATTTTAGAACAATAATCTGTCCCTTACAGCAACAGCAGGAACCTGACCCGAGATGATTTTAGAACAATAATCTGTCCCTCTAAGCAGTAGACTCTACCTAGTCCAGTCAGATCTTTCTGTAATGCAGGATGAGATCTGCAATCTGTCCCTAAAAGCAATAATAGTAGTAATCTCTGCCTATCTATCTGCAATCTGTCCCTCACAGCACTGGCAGCATCCTCTCCCTACACTACCCAGAGCGCATGTGACATGCAGCACTGTGACTCCAGCCTCATATAGAGGCTGGGTCACATGATGCACTGGCCAATCACAGCCATTCCATTAGTAGGCATGGCTGTGATGGCTTCTAGGGAAAACCAGTGAAACGCTTGTTGATTGGCTGCCCTGTAGCTATTCAACTTGCGTGATCAAATACCCGAACCCAGAACTCGAACCCAAACTTTTTTTCAAATGTCCAGGTTCGGGTCCGGGTCACGGACACCCCAAAGTTCGGTACAAACCCGAACTTTACAGTTCGGGTTCGCTCAACTCTAGAAATGGGGGTGATAAGCTGAAAGTAATGGGTCGCTGTAATGCAAAATGTTCTAACAAGGGATCTGAAAAGGTTTTACAATTGTTTGTGATAGAAACACAAGCCCCAGCTGTACTAGGTCTCAAACAAGTAAAGAGATTGGACTTGTGAAGATCCTAATGACTGTGGATGATGGGCAGAGATGTCTGACAGAGGCTGACATTAAACATGAGTACTGTGATCTAGTCAAGGGCCTGGGGTGCCTCCCGGGTACAAGCCACATTCGTATAAAAGAGGGTGCTCAGCCTGTCATTTACGCCCCAAGGAGAATACCTTTAACTCTTGTGGATAAAGTCAGACAAGAACTCACTAGGATGGAGAAGCTGGGAGTAGTAAAAAAGGCAACAGAACCATCAGAATGGGTCAGTTCTATGGTTGTGGTGGAGAAGAACACAACTCAATTTGTATATGCATTGACCCACGTGATTTGAAATAAGTAATAATGAGAGAACACTACAAACTCGCCACCATAGAGGATATAGCACATAAGCTAGTAGGAGCAACAGTATTTAGTGTACTAGACGCCCAGTCCGGTTACTGTCAATTGCGTCTTGATGAAGCCAGCAGTTACTTGACCACTTTCAACTCCCCTGTGGGTCGATGGCGTTTCACACTGGTACCTTTCGGCATAGCATCTGCACAGGAGATATTTCAAAAGAAATCACACAAATTGATTGCTGGTCTACAGGGTTTGGAAGTAATAGTTGATGATTTGTTGGTCTCTATGGAAAGAATCAAACAGAACATGACAAAAACCTTACTGCTTTGCTCAATCTGTGTCATGAGAAAAATCTTAAACTCAATCCGAACAAAATGCAAATTGGGGTAGAAGAAGTTACATATTTTGGACACCTACTAACCAAAGAGGGCTTGAAGCCTGATCCAAAGAAGATTACAGCAGTTCTTAACACGAAGACCCCAGAAAAGCACTGGAGATATCGCTGGGCATTTTCAACTATTTATCCAAATTCTCTCAGGGCCTTGCTCAACAGACATCCCCACTACATGCACTGCTACAGAAGGATGCTATTTGGTGTTGGGATGCAAACATGGAAAATACTTTTGGCAAAGTGAAAAAACTGATCACTAAACATTCAGGGTCAATACTGAAATATTTTGACGTGAACTGTCACACCGTACTTCAAGTGGACTAATCCCAGTTTGGGTTAGGTGCTGTACTGACACAGCAAGGACATCCTGTGGCATAAGCTTCACGAGCACTGACCACAACGCAAGCCAATTGTGCTCAAATTGAGAAAGAGGTGCTGGCCATTGTGAATGGATGTGATAAATTTCACCAATACATATATGGTTGCCCGGTAGTTGTGGAAACGGACCACAAGCCATTGGAGTACATCCTACAGAAACCTCTAGCTTCTACACCTCCACGCCTGCAGTAGATGATTATGAAATTACAGCATTATGATTTCACAGTGAAGTATAAGCCTGGAAAGGAAATTCCAATGGCAGATACCCTGTCCAGGGTGATTCCGGAAGGACATGAAGCACGGGTTGAATCTGAGTTTAAAGAACAGGTACATACAGTACTAGTGAACATGCCAGTATCGGATGTACGCTTGGAGAAGGTAAGACAAGACAAGACTAACTCGTATTATGTGCAATGGTTGGCCAGAAAAACAAAAGAAGCTGTGTCCTGAACTACAGGGGTTCTGGCCTATGAAAGATGAGCTATACATTCATACGGATACTTATTTATGGTTGACCGTATTCTTATTCCTAAGTCACAGCAGGCAGAAGTACTGGAACAAATTCACCAGGGACATTTGTGTGAAAGCGCAGAGCGCGGGAGGCTGTCTACTGGCCTAATTTGAACTCTGATATTGAGACACTTGTGAAGAAGTGTGAAACATGCCAGACATTTCAAAAAACTATGCAAAATAACCTCTTACACCGTGGAATGCTCCTTCTCTGGCATGGCAGAGACTGGCTACAGATTTTCATTTTGAGGACAACCATTACCTGATAGCTGCAGATTACTACAGCAAATACTTTGAGCTAGTGCAGCTGAGAAATCTAAAACCGTCAATAGTCATATGGGCTTTCAAAACAATACTTTCAAGACATGAAGTGTGGGAAGAACTTGTGTCTGATAATGGCCCACAATTCTTGTGTGCTGAATTCCAGTGCTTTCTGCATGAATGGGGAATCAGACGCAAAACCACACGTCCTTATTACCCACAGGCCAATGGTCTAGCAGAGAAGTATGTTGGCATAGCCAAATCCATCATATAGAAAGCACAATCATCAGGGCAGGATGTGTACCTAGGCCTGTTAAACTATCGTGCAACACCTATTGAAGGTTTATGCTCACCTGCACAGCTGCTAATGGGTAGAACACTGAGAACCACAGTGCCTATTGCACCACAGAAATTGCAGCCTCAGTCTATCCCACACGATCGGGTATCAGTTCAGAGGAGCATTAACATGGAAAAGCAAAAACTGTATTTTGATAAATCTACTAAATCCCTGCATCCACTCTGTGCTGGGCAAGCTGTGAGACACAGAGTCACTGGAAGTACATGGGAACCTGCTCGAATTGTCAGAGAAGCCAATTCACCAAAATCATGCGCAATTGAGTATGGACAGAAACTGAGACGAAACAGGCATCACCTTCGTCCAGACACTGCCGCTGATACTTCATCAGAGGAATCAAATGACAATGGAAATGAAGAGCAAACCCATGATGGCACAGAATTCCTAAACACGGATATTGAGTCTACTGAGGATACCGAGGACAACAGAAACGTATCAGCATGTGATAATGCTGATTCTCAACTGGACACCAATCCTAGCAATGATGAGCCAACGGTTACTTTCGCTATGGTCGAACCATGAAACCAAAAATATGGAAGGACTTTGTTTCATATTAAATGTTTCATTCTTTAGAGGTAAGATGTAATGATTAGAGTTGAGCGAACCTCTGGAAGTTCGGGTTCTGCTGGTCCGTCCGAACTTCGGGACAAAGTCCGGGTCCGGGTCCGGACGGAACCTGAACGATCGCACGAACAACGAACCCCATTGAAATCAATGGGGACCCGAACTTTTAGGCACAAAAATGTCTGTAACAAAGTCCTGGAAAGCCCTAGAGGGCTGCAATAGGAAGTAAAATGGGGGTAAGGGTAGGGCAAGTGCCCTACAAAAAAATGGGGACAGGGAAATAACTTTAAATATTTTTAAAAAAATAAAAACATAAAAAAAGCGAAAATGGAGGTGAATGTGGATCATCTTCAAACTGTGTCTGAAAAGTATTAATTAACGGTAGAAGCCATATAACTGTTCTAAAATCATCTTCAAACTAGGGCAAGTGCCCTACAAATAAATGGGGATAGGGAAAATAAATTAAAATCAAGTAAAAAAACGGGAAGGGGGGTGGATGTGGAGTAGGAGCCTAGAGGTTGACTAGGCCGTGACCGTGGCAGTGTAGGTGGAAGTGGCGGTGGTAGAGGAGTAGGAGGAGGTAGCCTGGTAACATGGTTTTTTTTTGTATTGAGGCCTATTCAAAAAAAGAAGTATATGAATG
>BLSH010163600.1:312991-326332 GCA_018402905.1 Glandirana rugosa
TTACCCCTACTGCAGGTGGCAGTGTGCCAGCGTGCAGCATGGCTGCTCCAGGCAGACCACTCTTATCAGCCCGGGACTATTTAGTAGATCGCCTGTGAGACAGCGGAAGAGCTCTAAAGTAAAGCGGTGTCATGGAGGTCTGGGACGGCTATTTTACATTTAGATGTGCCTGTTACAAGTTCCAAGTTTGTGAGTGCGACGTGGTTTGCTGTGTTTTTTATTTCTTTATTAAAGGTTTATTGCACCAGATCTGGGGCACTCTCTCCTTTGTTATGTTTTACAGATACCAGTTCTCAGTGGTTTAGAGCAGTGGTTCTCAACCCTGTCCTCAAGTACCCCCAACAGGCTACGTTTTCAGGTTTTCCTTTATCTTGCACGGGTGCTTTAAATCAGAGTCAATGGCTTGGTATTTTGGACAGCCCTCTTATCCAAGAGAAATTCCCAAAACATGGCCTGTTGGGGGTACTTGAGGACAGGGTTGAGAAACACTGGTTTAGAGAGCTGCAAGACGTGGGCGATTATCTGATTAAAGGCTAGACTCTCTAGCGAACTTTTTGGACTCATTATTGCCTTACCCTTGGCACTAGCGCAATTACTAGTTTTTGCTTTTACAGTTCTGGAGGTAGGTAAATAGCCTAACCCTATAAAAAGAGCATAATTCATCTTTAGTCAAAGCTAAACGGCTTGTTTTTATCTACAGACACCCCTTATCTTATTTTTTGGTAAGGGTGAACTGACCCTTTAATCATAAAGTCTTGGTGCTGACAGCACACAAATATGTAGCCTCTTGGCGGGTGGGCCTTTGCGCCAAGCGGCCGCATACTTGCATGCAAGAATACAAAAACAGCTATGCCAAGAGTGTGCACCCTGCGTGCTTCCGGCACAGATACCAGCAGCTTATGGAAAGCAAGCAGCAATCGGGAGCTTTCCTACCATGTGACTGCAGTGACAGCCAATCACGGTAGTCAAATGATCATAAACCCCACCACCTGGCATCCTAAACCCCTTAAAGGGCTGGGAGGCGTGAGGCAACAAGGGGTTAAAATGAAAAAGTTTAGGACCTTTGTGAGGTCTTTGCTGTCGTCTGTTGAGCAGATTTCTGCTCACTTCCTGGACTGGTGACTACACAAAGTAAAAGGATATCTCCCACACAGAAACATGGATTCTGATTAAAATGTGACAGAGGCCGTGCCTCTAAGAGAAATGCCTGGGATTGGGTTGGACTTTAACACAAGAAGAAACACAACATTAAGATAAATCTGGGTTTTTACCTTGCCTGTTAATGGTATCCACTAGAATATCTACCACTATGATTGTACCAGTGCGTCCAATGCCAGCACTAAAAGAGAGCACAACAAACATGGTTATTGTATATATCAGGTTTTTAAGACTTGGCGTAGTGGTTGCTGCCTCCCCATAATAAGGAATACCTGCAATGCACCACTATAGGCCCAGACTGCGGACTAGACTGTTGAGCTGCATTGATCTCTTCCAGAAAGCTCAGGGCTCCTCCTGGTTCATTTGGGACTCCATGGTCTGGCCAGCTCAAGTACTGATAATGCCAAATGTGTCTCGGAGGCTCCTCCTGTAACACACAAATAACAGCATTTATAAATATCAGACTAGAGACATAGACACTCTGAGTTCCCTGCAAAGTGGACATTGTGGCCTAGAAGACGGTCTGCAGCACTGAGGCTGTGTTACTACATGCACTTTAAAGGTTAATTTCCAGTTTTGATTGGAGGGTACCTTTAAGTCATGTTACAAGGACCTAATTATTTGCATAACTCTGACAGTAAGGGCAAACAAAACTATACAAGGGTAATGCCGAGTATCCATGAAACAGTTGACACATAAAAAGATACAATGCATTGAAATGTGGAGCTCTTCACTTGGCCGCAGTGGTAATTACAGGAATGTCTTGGCGATGTAATGCTGGCAGCAGATTTCGAGCCCTCTGATCTGCCTGACAGCTCTTATGCCGCCGAGAAGCGGACAAGGATATGTTTATTATCCAATTACATATGGGTGAGCACTGCTACAGAGAAACTGTCACTCTCCATGATAGAAAATAAGCCATGGAAGCTGACACAAGTGTCAAAACACCATATTTAAAACTAGTCATTATGTGCAAATATTTCTGGAAAATGCAAAACAATTGACACAAGTGGAAATTTCAGTTCAGAATCTGTGAAGCCAAAGCTTTCATGCCGGATGAGCCAGCGCTTTGCATAAATTGAGGTTTAAAGTAAAAGTATATTGTGTTTATGTGCCATATTCTGCTTAATGAAACAAGATCACTAGAATGTTTATGGGTTATCTGCACAGAATGGATAGTGTTTGGTATATAGTGATCTTCGGTATATCATATATTCAATATGGTGTACAGCAGGGTGGATTTAATTTAAGTCACTAGCAACAAGGATTGATTTAAATCAACTCCATTTAAATCATAATTTTTAAAGAGCAACTGTCATCTCTGTCCCACAGCGGCTCCTCCTCTGACCCGCTGTTGACTCACCAACAGTCCCATTCACTTTAATAGGACGGCTGGTGACGCTGCAGTGACACCAAGGTGAGGGACGTGGCGGCAGCAGGGGAGTGGATGCCCGCTTACAGGTGCTGCCATGATGGATCTGAAAAGATAGGTGCTATTCTTGCTGGTAGTTAGAATCTTTAATATTTGCAAACAAAATTAAGGCTTCCCATTTAGAATAATAAGCTGTCAGGTTAGTAAAACAGCGATATCAGAACTGATTCAATCATACAGTTTGTAGTGTACATAGATTTGCAAAACAATGGGATAAAGGAATATTCCTGAACTTTGTTTTATCTCATGGTTACTGTGAAATTGTGTGAATGCATCAATGTAGTGCATGTTATCTCAGCTTGCAGAGCTTGGATTCATTGAATGAGTTTACAAAAAAAAAAAAAAAAATATGGCAGAATATGCAGCCTCCATAACGAAGCTCCATTTCATGCTGAATAAAATAAATTATTAATGTAACTGAAATAGAAAACTATCTTTAGATTAGCATTCTATTAAAATAAAATCTGATTTAAATAAAATAAAATCTGATTTAAATTAAAAAAAAATCATTGATTTTTATCCAGTAATCTCTAATATATCGTACTGACTCTGTACTGTTTAGCATAGAGTGATTTCCTATATATTATTCTTTTTCTGCACATTTGCAGATATTCTGTTTATTGTGGAGGTATACTGACCTCTAGTAAGCTATATTTCAGAATTCCATTCACAAAGTTAACACATCAGGATAAGCAAACCTAACCACTTGAAGACCAGGCCTTTTCTGGCACTTTTTGTTTGCAAGTTTATATCAGTATTTTTTGCTAGAAAATTACTTCCAACCCTCAAACGTTGTACTTTTTTTTTTGAAAAATAAGAAAAATTGTTACTTCCATCCTGGACCGAAAAGTGACGTCATGACGGGCCTCCAAGACCATAGAGGCAATCAGAGACGATCTAGTCTCTCAGTGTCTCTGTGACCAGCCAGCTGCACCAGAAACATCAGCGAGTGGCGGGAGGGGAAATCGATCCAGTGGCTAATGAGCCGCTCAGAATACTTTCATGAGAAAGCCAGTCGCCGGCTGAAGAAAAAGATACCGGCGTTATGGCTGACAGCTTCAGCCATAGCCCCGGGAAACCACTTGCAAACCGCAACGTATATACACATATTGCGGTCGGCAAGTGGTAATTTTCAATTAAGTCTGATGAGATTTTAAAACTACAATTACATGATTAAATAAAGACACTTATTCTGGTCTTAAGGCTTTGTGAATCCAGAATATTATCTTTAATGTAAGCTATTCTGTATAGTGTATAAGGGTCACTAGATTGCATACATTATAAGCACAGTATATTCTGTGTAGTGTATAGCTTTCTTCTGTATGCCAAACACCAGGGGTCTCTGAACTTTCTAAAGAAAGGACCAGTTTACGGTACTTCAGACTTTAGGGGGTGGACTTTGCCCAGTAGTAGTAAACAATGCCCGATATTTGGTATTGGGGGAGAAATAATTGGGGTCAGTGAGATGAATAATGCCCCAGCGTTGAGGTCAGTGGAAGGAATAGTGCCACGTTGACTGATGTGAATGTACAATGTATATGTAAAGCGTTACGCAAACTGACGGCGCTATACAAGTCCCTGAAATAAATAAAATAAATGGCTAATATGAGGTAAATAGTGGAGCGCTGACCGTCTCAGGGGTATATATAAAAAACAAAGATTCTCTCGTGGTGCAAATACTGTTAAACCACTTGCCGACCGCCGGACGTCTAAAGACGCCCTTGTCTTTAAGTGGTGATGTCTGAATGATGCCGGCACCATCTTTGTTTTTTATATATACCCCTGAGACGGTTTCATTGGAGTTTGCTGACAGCACATGACGGAGCTAACCCATATAGAAAACGGAGCAGGAGGAGGGGAAAGGAGACAGAGGACCCCTAGTGGTGGACCCTGATCCTGACCACACAAAGATACCTTTGTGCTATAGATCTAGCACATCTCAGGTGAGAGGCTAGAGCACCTAGAAGTGGCACTATAGAGGAAAGTCACTGGATATAAATGTATATCTAGGCACAGTAATATCACTTTGGTGAAGGCAAAAGAATTGTTAGAAGAAAGTCACCATTTGAACAATTTACTCTACCAATCTTATTGACTTTTGTTGTGCACACTCCATATATCTGTGGATTTGCTTATTGGACATCTAGCTGTTTATTTTATTATTGCGGCACCTGTGGGTCCAGCCTTGAGACACACAGTGGATGTATATGTATGTGATAAGTTATTCATGTTAGTTTTTTGTTTGCACATTGTATGCAATATGTGTCCTCATTAGGTGAGTCATACAGGCAACTTTGAGAACCTAATGTAATGTGGTTTCCACGGTAGAAAGCCATACCAAGAACATTGTTTTACATAGCTTGACTTTGTCAGTGCTCCACTATTTACCTTATATTAGCTATTTTGGTGTTATGGATTAACATTTAAGTGTGAGCAGCTGGCACCATCAGTCATTAGACATTGATATAAAAACTGGAGATATAGTGGGAGCGCAGGAGTAAACACATCCAAGTACATAAATAAAATAAATAGTTGTAGGTGTCAGTGGCAGGAATAAAAGCAAGCAAAGGGCTGCATTTGGCCTCAGGGCCACAGTTTGGAGACCACTGCTATACACTATTTTTATATGGTCTATACCAGGGATGGGAAACCTAAGGTACATCTACCAGGGCGGGCATGCAATGTCTATTTCAAGATCACCCCAAAGATCACCATGTGTGCAAGCTCAAACTGGTCCACTGGTAGAGCCTCCATTGGGCCCCCTGTTCCCTACAAATACAGTGCACTGCCATTGATTCAATTGACATCTCACAAAGTTATCAATTACAAAGCCTGGCCTGCCCTTCTATGCCCACAGCCAAGCCACCTTCATGACAATTCAGAGAAGCCCATCTGACTTTGCGGACATTCAGGTGCCCCCTGGCCTTCTCCCTATACCATCATGCCTTGTGGTCCACACAGCGTGGTAAGATGACATAGGAAGCCCTGTTCTTGTGGCAATACCTAGGGGTTTCAGCTGTCTGAATTTATGTTTGTAATCCGTTCCATGAATGACTGGAGGAATGGGTTTAAAGCAATGACATCATGACAACTAAGCTATGGAGAGGCAACAAAATGTTAGGGAGAAAAGTCTTAGCTGGAATTATACTTTAATCCTTTCATGCCTAAGCCTTTGTATGTTAGTGCAAATGTATAAAAAAAGTATCACGGACAGTACTCAATTTTCTCTGTCGCAATTGCACTAATACGGCTACAATCACCTTAACCACTTTCAGACCGAGCCTGTTTTTTGGGTTCGGTGGTTACGAGATAAAAATATTTTTTTTTTTGCTATAAAATTAGTAAGAACCCCCAAACATTATATATATATTTTTTCTAACGCCCTAGAGAATAAAATGGCGGCCATTGCAAAACTTTATGTCACACCGTATTTGCGCAGCGGTCTTACAAGCGTGATTTTTTTTTGAAAAAATTTAGTTTTTTGAGTTAAAAAATAAGAAAATAGTAAAGTTAGGCCAATTTTTTTCCATATTGTGAAAGATAATGTTATGCCGAGTAAAATGATACCCAACATGTCATGCTTCAAAATTACGTCCGCTCGCGGAATGGCGACAAACTTTGCAACATAAAAATCTCCATTGGCGACGTTTAAAAAATTCTACAGGTTAGCATTTTTGAGTTACAGAGGAGCTCTAGTGCTAGAATTGTTACTCTCGCTCTAACGATCACGGCGATACCTCACATGTGTGGTTTGCACACCATTTTCATATGTGGGTGGGACTTACGTATGCGTTCGCTTCTGCGTGCGAGCTCGCAAGGACTGTACGCTTTAAATTTTTTTTTTCTTATTTATTTTACTTTTTATTTTTTATTTTTACACTGTAATTTAAAAAAAAAATGATCACTTTTATTCCTATTACAAGAAATGTAAACATTCCTTGTAATAGAAAAAAGCATGCCAGGACCTCCCAAATATGAGATCTGGGGTCAAAAAGTACACATCTTCCTTGTAAGGAGATGCCGCTGATCGGCTCTCCTCACCTCACACTCAGTCAGGGTGAGGTGAAGAGAGCCAATAAATGGCACATCCTTGTTTACGTGTGATCGACTGATTGGACACCGCCAATAACATGGACAAAGAGCCACAGCTCTTTGCTGAGATCAGGGTCGTGCCGTGTCCCAGGATAGCAGCTAAACCGGGCACCATCATATGACATTGTCCCAGAATGAGAGCCGCACCCCTCCGCCGTCATTTGATGGTGGACGGGCGGCAAGTGGTTAATACCACTTTAACACAAAAAAGCCCCATTGCTCTCAGCCTCCTCCCAATCTCCAAATTCCTTTCATCTGTTGCTGTGATCAGACTTCATGTTAGAGGGTGGCTACATTCATTCTCCATGGTCCCAATGTATGTAGGAACGTAGCCAAGCTCTCTTACTCACTCCTGAGTCTTCCAAACAAATGGGAGGGAGAAATGGAAAGGTTTGGTAGCTCAAGGAGGATATTACAAGGTGACAGAAAAACACAACAAGAAATGATCTCATTAAAAGTAGATTAAAGGGCCATTAAGTAGTGAATGTGAATAGATTATTTTTGGAGAAGGATATGGTTTAGTGTCACTTTAACCATATAAGGGATTTCAATGGTAAGTTGTATGGGTTATTATGTATTGTTGATTTTTATGTAAAAAGTAAAAACTAAGACAGCAAAAAAATATTCGACTAAATAGTTTACTAAGACCTCATTCACAGGAACGGTTTGTGGCGCAAATCTTCTCTGCATTTTTTGCGCTCAGGAAGTTGCAGTACAGACGGCCACCGAAATGAATGGCTGTATGCGGCCATACTCCGATAAACACTGATGCGTCTTTGCATTGGCATTTACATGCGCATGCATGTATGACATATTCCCTGAACATGGAAGTTCTGTGTTTATGGAATACATGAAACTGGCTTGCTTTCCTTTATCCCTCTTCTAAAACCCTCTATCATTTACAATAGATAAACAAAAGACCTTAAAGCGGTATTATAATATTTATATTTCTTTCTGTTTTTTTTTTTTTAACCTGCAAGGTAAAGTTATAATTATAGTTATAATGTGCTAGTATACATCGCATACTAGCACATTAGGTGAAACGTACCTTAGAACAAAGCCTTTCCTGCGGCGAGCTGTCACCGCTGACAGGGCTTCCATCTTCACCCAGTCTTCCTTCCGGGTTCGCAGACTCCGGCTGTGTGAGTGGTCAGAGCTGCGATGACGTCACCCCAGTGCATGTGCACGGCATTCCCTGTTTATGGCACAGGACTCTGAAGGATCGACCCGGGTGGCCATTCCTTCAGTGTGCATGTGCCGGTGACGTCACCTGCTGCATGTACGGTAAAGATCTCCTAAGTGGTGCACCTCTATGATTAATTATAGGCTTACCTATAGGTAAAATACATGCATGGAGTTTACTCCCACTTTAAAACACCACCATGAGAAACCGCCGGTTACAGAACATTAGAAAGGCGCAGTACAAAGCTACAGTTATACATTCACTTACCTTGTCCATGTGGGAAATCTGTAGCTCCCGTAAGATGTAATCTTTTTCTAGATGGACGGCAAGGCTGGACACCCTGATACAACCATAGTCCTTAGTGCAGTTCTCATCTGGCCAATAGCGAAAACATTTTTTCTGGAAGGTAAATGAGAGAAGGTTGTAGCCAATTAAAGGTTCAGGTCCATGTGCATATTGTAATAATCTCTTAATAAACCATCAACCAGCTGGGACTTATGCCTTGTGGTCCACACAGTGTGGTAAGATGACATAGGAAGCCCTGTTCTTGTGGCAATACCAAGGGATTTCAGCTGTCTGAATTTATGTTTGTAATCCGTTCCATGAATGACTGGAGGAATGGGTTTCAAGCAATGACATCATGACAACTAAGGTATGGAGAGGCATCAAAAATGTTAGGGAGAAAAGTCTTAGCTGGAATTATACTTTAATCCTTTCATGCCTAAGCCTTTTTCTGACATTTGTTGCTTACAAGTTAAAATCCATATTTTTTGCTAGAAAATTACTTAGCACCCCCAAATATTACATATATTTTTTTAGCAGAGACAAGCATGGAGGGAGGGGGCATTGTAATTTTTTTTTTTCTTAGTTATTTTATTTTTACACTGTCCCTTTAAAATAAAAAATTCTGATCACTTTTATTGCTGTCACAAGGAATGTAAACATCCCTTGTGACAGTATTAGGCAGTGGAGAGATCGGAGGTCTATTAGACTCCAAATCCCTTCTTTGCACTTAAAAGCATGCAAAACACAAAGTTTGGCAGTATTGAATGCTGTAATTTTTTTAAAATTTGGTGCCTTTAAGTCTTCTGTAAACCTGAAGTGATGTCATGACATCGCGTCCAGTTTACTAGATCCGAGACCCAATAGAAGAAGATTACGGGTCTCTCTCCCGCCAGCTGGTGGACGTGCCGGCTAGTCGCTCAGGTCTCCCAGTGGGACGGGAGAGCCCGGGCAAGCCACAGGAGGGGTGGGGCATCCCCTCCCGCAGCTTGGGAAAACAGCTGAGCGGTTTCCTAGCTGCATTGGATGTTATCCCACTAAAGCTAGATCTAAAAAAAACTGTACTGGGGCAGCTGCAGGCATCACCCTGGTACAAACCCTTCAAGCTGAGGCCGCATATTTGCATTTGGTTGGCGTGAAGGGATTAAATTGCTAGTAATACTGAACAGAATATGCAAGTCTCACTTTATTGAATCAAGCACTGTACATGACATTGTCCCTCTAATATGTGTGGTCCTCTTGTCTGAATTCAAAGGAAGAGGGCAGAATAAATATCCTGGTGTGCAGAATAAATATCCTGGGACCACTGTTAGAAATGCAAGTCTCCTAAAGCAAAAATTTATCCATGACAGTTTGATAACAAAAGAACATCCATTCCACATTAATAATTATGCTACCAAAATTAGTGCGTGTTGTAAATTGCCTCCAGCATAGTTCCTGTTTCTTCTTGCTGGAGGTCGTCATTTTGTTGAAGCCCAAAGCAGTCACTTCCTTACTGAGAACTCTCCCTCTCTTCTTAGTTAAACTATATATCACTTTTTGCAATTAAAATATGTACATTTTCAGCCTTGATTGTATGTCTTGGCTCAGATAGAGAGGAAGGCTGACAGAAGCTTTACAGTGCTGAAGTTCACATGCTGTAGATAAGGGAGACAGGAGAGAATATCAGGGATATAAGATAAGGGACTATCCTTAAAGTGGATGTAAACCCTCACATATACACAGTGAAGTGAACAGCCTCAGATGATACACAGAGATGAAACAAATCTCCCTACATAAGTTTTACATGGATATCTGCTGTCTTCAGCTTTCTATACTGTTTAGAAAGTGCACTTCCTGTTAGAATTTTCTCTTCCTGATTCACCTGTGGGTGTGGATTCTTTGCTTACACTGGGAGACAGCTGACTGGAGGAAAGCCCCCCCCCCCCTCCACATAGGCAGAGACTTGCAGAGCAGTGCTGTGCATAGACCAGCTCTCTGCTAATCTTTTTATAGCGCCCATCCGGACACAAAATTCAGGCTGGTTATGCTGAAAGCAGAAGAACGGAGTAGGAGAAAGATACGGGACTTCGGGCTTTGAAGAGATACAAGAAAATACTGCAGATATATGCGCCCAGCTCAAATTTCATGAATCGGGTTTACATCCACTTTAAGGCAGGGTACGCACAGGCCTAATATCAGCTGGTGCAACAGAAGCCGTCCGACATTCGGCCAGTGTATACGCTAGCAATAATCACAGTTTTCTCCCGGCAGGGATGGCTTCCCCCCCCCCCCCACTCCACAGCAGAACACATTGGCTTGGCAGGAGGGATTCCCATTGACACGGTCTGTGTTGATGGGGAATTTGAGAAAATTCACTCAGTCTATGGCCGGCCTTAGTACAGCGATCTGTCAGTTTTTTTCATTCAGCCCGCTGGGTTGAACGGAAAAGAAAAAAAGTGTGTACTGGGCTTGACTCTTTTTGTCTCTTCCTGGCAGCAGAGTTTGTCCTATCATCTCTCCTGCTTTTATTTTCTCCCTCCCTAATGGGTGTTCCCCCAGCCTATGCCATTCCTGTTGCTTTCTTCTCCCTTCAGCAACAGTAAATCTTAAAGCCATCAGCTGATCGGCCTCTAGTGGCTCTGATTTTAGGCACAATATGGAGAATAGAGAGTAATTGAATGTGTGCAGAGCAGGGTAAGAGAGTGTATTACTGGATTTTAAACAGTAAAGGCACTTATTTTTAATGCCTTACATAGATATACCGGCAAAAGGGGCCAGCTGCTGTAGAAGATGTGTCATGATGGAGAGATGGGAACAGGTGGGTAAATTTGTAATTTACCGGCTCATTCCTTTTCTGAATGAACAGTCAGTGATTGGTACCAATTGGTTCATTCATAACTGAAGCATAGTAAACTGTTTTTACTATACTTATGTTTCTGAATGAATGGTAGGCTCGGTGCACAACTATTCCTGTCCATTCATTCTGTGCAGCTGAGGCTACACAGATGGAAATTGAGAGCTGAAGTTTGTTTAGACCCCTGATATCTAATCAAAGCCCCCCAACAGAGCTCCTAAAAAAATTGTAGAAATAAAATTGTAAAAGAAATAAAATAAAATGGTAACAAAAAAAAAAAAATAATAAAATTAAAATAAAAATTAAAAACTACTGACTTCAGTGAGGGAACTATCAGGATTACAAAGTTTGTAATTGTGACCGAGCCCTGGCATTTCATCATCATTGGGAGGCCGTAAGAGGGCAGAAAGGGGGCCTGCTGCAGAGCTTGTGAAAGGGCCCCGCTGCTGTACCGTAATAAAGGGACCCCCAATAAGAGTAAAGGGCCCCAGGATCAGTGGGAAGGGCCCTGGCCAGGGGGCTCTTCATAATTTCTTGCACCGGGGCCCTAAAGGTTCTAGTTATGTCTCCTTCAACAGAAGTCGTTCAAACACTGACTTTTGTGGAGCACGGATGGCCATGCACAGATCGAAATGTAGCTGTTTGATGAGTGTATGGCCAGCTTTAGGCCAGTGTGTTGGTAATAAACAGATTATTAGGTTAGACATTAGGCCTGCTTTTAGCAAATTTGCGTTTACTACAAAAGCACAAACTACCAAAGTTTAGAAAGGACTTATGGGCCGTACACACGGGCTGAATATCGGGCAACTACGGCTGGTTTAATAGAAACCAGCCGACCTTTGGCCCGTGTGTACCGCAGCCGTTCCGCCGGCTTCTGTTGAAGGGGCTTGACCGAAAAAGGTCTGCCGATTGGCATCCGATCAGTGCTCTCAGCCAATGGCTGAGAGCACTGACAGGTGGTGTTCCGGCCGGGGGAGGGGCATCTCTATCAGAACACAATAGCTCAGTGGGGGAGATTGATGTACTTGCATCAGATAGTTCGTACAGTGGTTCCTCACGAGCGCTTTTTTCGTTCAGCCCCTTGGGTTGAACAAAAATGAACGAAGAGTGTGTACCAGGCTTTAGGCTGGCCATAGACAGAGCAAATTTAATTCCTGCAACCGTGGGTTGCAGACAGTTTTGACAGGGGAATCCCTCCCACAAGCCATTGTGTTCTCCTGGCGGAGTGGGGGGGGGGAGCTGTCCGTGCCAGGAGAACACAGTGGTTATTGCTAGCAACGCTATAACAACCACTAGAGATAATTGCATGTGAAATCCGGCAGCCTGGTTGTACCCAAGTTGATCGATCAACTTGGGTACATTCAGCCTGCCCATACGTGATTTGAACCGTCTATGGCCAGCTTTAGATCTAATCTTACCCCAAGCATAACAACCTTTGCTGGCTACAGGTAGCCCTTAAGATATGACCCAAGGATCCTGAACACTGGAAGTCATCCAATAATACTTGTCTGGTCCATTTATCTAGAAAAAAATCTTTAATGTTTACATTTCTCACTATATACATTTTTTTTTCCATGGATAGCAAATGTAAATTACAGGCGCCTGCTTCTTTTATAAAACAGACAGAACAAGTCAGATTATCTAATAGAAAGGAATGTTTAATATTATAATTTACATAAATTATACACATCTACCTTGCAGTAGATAAAACCTCCTTTTATTAAAATCAAGACAAAGATAGGGTGTCTATCTTCACTAAATCGGACTATTATTTTGGGATAACATCAGTTTCTTCCTTGACAATACAGAAGCATTCATGACAAATGAAAGGAAAAGAAAGGATTTATTTTCTCCCGCTGTCACCATGCTGGTATTGTATGTATGTATGCACGTACGAACGTACGTACGTACGTATGTATGTACGTATGTATGCATGCATGCATGCATGCGAGACCTCAGAACTAGAAACAGATCAGACAGGTCCTCTACGTTAATTAGCAAGCAAATATTAGAAATACTTGTGTTGCGCATTTTATGAGGCCCCTTTCGTCACGACTTGGCCGGTTCTAAGCTAGGCACATACGAATGGACCCTCAACGGGACAAAGAGGGTTGTCATTTACGTGTATTGTTCGAGTCTGAAGAGTTTTTGGTCGTTTTCCATAAAATTACATATACGGGATTATATTGATTGTTAATTTTGTAGAGATCCTAGTTAAATTTTGGTCGTACCAGTACACGCACATCCCCTTTCCCCGGAGTATTTTACGCGTTGTGTTCATAAAGATTATAAACGAACGATTAATTGCATCTCCTGGACAGACTAGACAAAGATCAAGACTCCAGAGCGTACGTACGT
>BLSH010163600.1:339612-350626 GCA_018402905.1 Glandirana rugosa
TTATGCCCCGGTACATGCCACTCCTTTGTCCATGTGTTTTGGGTCATTGCAATGCTGGAATACCCATCCATGACCCATTTTCAATTCCCTGGCTGAAGGAAGGAGGTTCTCACCCAAGATTTGATTGTACATGGCCCCGTATTTGATCCTCTATCAATCAACAAGATTTCTTGTTTCTAGGTGTCTTCTACACAGGTAACAAGCTGAGATTAGGAGCACTCTCTTAAGGGGGGGGGGGGGTAAAGACACCTGTCCAAAAAAAGTAATCAATTAGATTCTAATCTCTCCACCATGGTCAAGACAAAAAAAAGAGCTGTCCAAGGTTGTCAGGGACAAGATTATTGACCCACACAAGGCTGGAATGGGCTACAAGACCATCACCAAGCAGCTTGGTGAAATGGGGACAACAGTTGGTGTGAGCATCTGAATAATTCAGAGGAGAACTGGGTGAAAGTGTTGTGGTTACATGAGACCACAATCAAGCTCTTTGACAGCAACTCAACGTGCTGTGTTTGAAGGAGGAGGAATGCTGCCTATGACCCCAAGAACACCATCCCCACCGTCAAACATGGAGGTGGGACCATTATGATTTGGGGGTGTTTTGCTGCTAAAGGGACAGAACAACTTCACCACATTAAATGGACAATGGATGGGGCCATGTACAGTCAAATCCTGGTTGAGAACCTCCTTCCCTTAAGCCAGGGAATTGAAAATGGGTCAAGGATGGTTATTCTAGCATGGATGCGGATAGGACATTGTTGGTTAGAAAGACTATCTCCCCTAACACTTTGGATGAACCAAATAGGGATTTCTCGTTTATTACCTCGTTTTCCACTCAAGATATGGCAGTCAAACTAATCTTCCAAAAACATTGGCAAATATTGCAAAATGACCGTGTTCTGGGACCTAATTTACCCCACCAACCGTGGATTACCTTTAGAGGGGTACCTTCTCTCAAAAATAAATTAGTACATATTATTGACCCCCCCCCCCAGCAAAGGCCCCCCTATTTCACAATTTGACTGGGTTTTTCAGATGTGGCAATTGTGAGGCCTGTAATGTCAGTGTCAAAGGAGAAAGGTTCTTGATTTTTTTTTTTGTCCACTGTTACATCTAAAAAATACAGCATTAAGTCTTTTATCACCTGCAGGATGACACGTGTGGCTTATCTGTTGCAGTGCCCGTGTGGTCTGCAATATGTGGGCAGGACCACAAGAGCACTGAATGTTAGGCTTAATGAACATCTGGCCAATATCCGTAATGGCTATAAAAGCCATAGTGTATCAAGACACGAGTGCATGCCAGGGACCCCACTGGCACCTTATTTTTAGGCATTGATAATTTTATACCACACTGGCGAGGAGGTAGCCTTAAAGTAAGGGAATTGTCCAAGATGGAATCAAAATGGATCTTTCTCCTCAAAAGCCATTTGGACTCAATATTGATCTGGATGTCAATTGTTTTATTTTTAATTTTATTTTCTCTACCTGTTATTTTAACATTAGTTTTATGGTAATTTTTTAATATCATTTATATAATATTTTTAATATTTATATTTCCAGTTAACACTGGGATACTTTATTCACATTTTTATTTTCATTTATTTTTATAATAAAGTTTTGATGGGTTGTTTTTAAGATATAAGATGCCAAATTTTTGGTGCAGGACGCCCGCCCAGTCAGCTGTCCTCTTTTTCTCCCCCAGCGGACGTTGGTGACGTTTGCCCCTTTCGTTCGCCTAGAGGGTGGATATATTTATTTGCTTTAGGTTGTCGGAGGTGCGTGAAGTCATGCATAGACGCACCTGCCGCACTTCAGAATGAGGTGTGGATGAGCGCCGTTGTAGCGCATTAGCTGATTAGGTCAGGAAATGGAGTTGCGGCTACACGCAATTCCGCTTTTCAGAGCGAGGTTTGGCCCTGGGCGAACGGGGCATGCGCCAAGTGCGATGGGAGAGAGGCTTGTTCTGGACTTCCAGATATTTATTGTGATGGCAGAAACATGCACTCATGCCCCGGAAGAAATCCACATCGTGACGAAACCGGTCTGGCGGAAATGCTGTTTCCCAGCCATTGCGTGCTTTGTATACTATTTGATGCATTTCCTTATTCACCTGAGTGTAAGTGCAATACTTTTCATTAAGTTGACCACCTTAAACGGGATTACACTATTGTGTTTTTTTCACTCCTATGCACTGGCTGTACCTGTCAAGTGGATTTACATTTAATTTAATTTGGAGTTTCTCATCGCTTGTCATCTGGAGCCTGAATGCCAGTTGCCTAGTGGAGGCTGCATCCACACAAGTATTCCCTGACCCCCCGTAATAGGTGGTCATGGGGTTCTGGCAAGCGCATATCTGGATACGTGGAGGCTGTATTCACACATTGGCGGTGGTTTATGGTGGATGTTATCTACAATTAAACCTTTTTCACACAGAATTTCACTTTTTTATTAGACTGTTATACACTTATTGGGTGCTATAGGGGTTGTTATTTCACAATCCACTAATGATTGATTATATGGATATTCACTGGATTGTTTTTATTATATTCAATTTTGGTTTCATGAGAATTTATTAGCGCAACATACTTTTTTAAATTATGTTCTATTAAGTGACAAATCCTCACTTTAGGTTTGCCGCTTATTTCTAATCAGGTTGTTTGGGTTTTAGCGCGGTCACAATATTGTTTTTATATTCCAGCATGACAATGACCCCAAACACACGGCAAGACAACAAAGGAGTGGCTGAAGAAGAAGCATATTAAAGGTCCTGTAGTGGCCTAGTCAGTCTCCAGACCTTAATCCCATAGAAAATATGTGGAGGGAGCTGAAGGTTCGAGTTACCAAACGTCATCCTCGAAACCTTAATGACTTGTAGAGGATCTGCAAAGAGGAGTGGGACAAAATCCCTCCCGAGATGTGCACAAACCTGGTGGCCAACTACAAGAAACGTCTGACCTATGTGATTGGCAAGGGTTTTGCCACCAAGTACCAAGTAACGTTTTGCAAAGGGGTCAAATACAGTATCTCACAAAAGTGACTACACCTCTCACATTTGTGTAAATATTTGATTATATATTTTCCCTCCCGAGATGTGTGCAAATCTAGTGGTCAACTACAAGAAAGGTCTGACCTCTGTGATTATGTAAACAAACAAAACAATCACAATATATATATATATATATATATATTTATTAGTAAAAAAAACAGTGTAAAAAAACAGTGAGAAAAACTGTAGGCTGCTGTACACTGGGTGCTGGACACCCCCCAAATCATATAAACATAGAAAACAGCACCAGCAGAAATAAATTGTTCAGTATAAAGTGCATATATTGAAATGATGTCTTGATAATAAAAGTGCACCCATGCTCCGATCAATGACTTCTGACATGACATGTCTGTGATGATGCCCTGGAGGTGGGGCGAAACGCATTGACGTAACTTCCAGTTTCTCGTAACCACTGACATCATATCTGCCCATCGTGGAGCGCATGCCAAGCGTGGTGGACCCGGAACAGTCTTTTGCCTTGCCTGGTTTCAAACCTTCTTGTAATTAGGTTTTTATTGTGCTATTAAAGCTTTTTTTAAAAAGTGATACACTATGAGCCTCTCTATATTTACACCAAGCCTGGAGGAGATTTACATGGTTTGAACACTTTGATCCTTGGAAGGAATATCTGTTTGAGAGGAGTTTCCACCATTAAGATCTGATCCCACAGACACCAGTTTTATACCTTCTATGACCCCAGACTGCAAAGCTGAGGGTCCATGTTTTCTGGCGAGTGGGGAAGCAAGAGGGGAGTGTAGCACCCTTGCACTTTTTTGGCACAGATTGTTTACTTGAAGCACTTCAGCACTTTTCAAGTCATTGATTGGAGCATGTGAGCACTTTTATTATCAAGATTTGATTTCAGTATATGAACTTTATACTGAACAATTTATTTCTGCTGGCGTGGTTTTCTATGTTTATATGACCTCTGATTGCCAGCAAGGGTTTTGTTTTGTTAAGGGGTCAAATACTTATTTCATTAAAATGCACATTAATTCCTAACTTTATTGAAATGCCTTTTTATGAATTTTGTTTGTTATTCTGTCTCTCACTGTTAAAATAAATTTACCATTAAAATTATAGACTGATCATCTCTTTGTCAGAGAGCAAACGTACAGAATCAGCAAGAGATCAAATGCCCCTGTCCCCTCACGGTATAACATATTTGTTACTTTAAAGAAAAAGAATAGACCTGAATATCCCTTAAGGGGGTTTATGGTGTCACCCAGGCCTCAGGATCTTGGCCACAGACTAAGAGCATCCACCGCCTTCCAGAAGAAATCTGCAGTTGTTACATATAATTTACAGCATGCTGGTCAGTTTTTTGGAAAAAAAAAACAAAAAAACTTGTGCACCTGTATGTACAAATGGGGAGGTGTGCACAATTGTAATTGTACGGCATTATTTGTATATACATTACACATACAGTTTAACTCTACAAAGACTCTGCTGTGTCATATGTACAAAATGAATAACTTGATGATGATGATATGATTGCTTTCAAGTATTCAGCGACGCGTTTCACCTTTCTGAATAGAATTCCAGCTAGAATACCTTTGCATGGCTGCTTGTCTAGGATATCTGAAAATATTGCACATAGGATGATTGTATCTTTTTTTTTTCCCCACAATTTGATCTGTTTTTTTTTCTTCCTTGTTTTGTAACGGTTTTACGTAAAAAAAAAAAAAAGCAATAAAAAATACCAAATTTAAAATAAAACAAACTTGCTAATTGGAGGATGAAACAATGAGGATGTTCATAAAACAACCGATGCATTTCTTAAAATGACAATAAATTACTCAAACGCAAATAGAGCAACAAACAGTTAAAAAGATCTGTGGGGCAGCCAGCTAGGAGACAGCCAAATCCTCCAAAAGCAGCACAAATCAAACACTATAAACAATTCTTGCAGCGTTCACACACAAATCCTTTGTGCAAATATGAATATAAAGTAATAAATGACATGACAATAAAACAAGACACTTACTCTATATGACCAGCTGGATGTTGCTTCTGAGCTGCATTTCTTCAGTGTTGCTAATGAAGTGCAAACATGTGGTTTTTCACCGGCGCAACCATAAGGCAGCGGCCTTATAGTGCCAGGATGGAGTGGGCGGTAAAATCTGCTTGCTAGGATTCAGATTTTTAGATGCTGCAGACATATGCTTTTAACACATGAGTGTGTGTACTTTTCTAAAGCCGAATGTCGGCTTTAAATGTGCGAGTGATACAAGCAGCTGATCACTTCCACAACTGCCGCAATGTGCCATACCGCCCCCCCCCCCCTTTCCGACAGCTTCACCGGGCTACGCTGTCCCACCTGGGCCCGGTGCGCAGTCATGGCAGGTATTGAGCGGCAGAAGCTCAATGGACCTACGTCTGCAGAGCCTCCTTCCTGTGCACAGACCAGGAAGTGATGTGCATGACATCACTTCCTGGTCCTAAACTGTCAATCACTGGGATTAGTGTCAAGTGAAGCGGCTGATAAAACACCAATTTGTGTTCTATCAGCTGCAGTGGTGAACAGAGGAGACATCCAGGGCCTAATAGACCCAGGATGTCTTATAAAGAGAACCTGTCACCTATATGCTATCACATAGGGGGCTATTGGTAGATTAGAAAAATAGATTAGAAAAGTTGAAATTTAAATAGACACACAAAAAAAAAAAAAGTGAAAAATGTAAAAAAAATGTAGAGCCCTCCCCAATCCCTTACACACAAAAACATGTGCAAGGTCACCTACGTAGGGAACCGGCAATTGCCCTACACGTTATATATCACTGTGCACGTTGGAGTGAGGGCAATACTTTTGGCACCAAGACTCCTGGCTCAACTCTAAACTGATGACCTGTAGGGGCTTTTTAAAGTGTTGCCCATGAAAAAACATAGGGAAGATTTTTTTGCCATTTCATGGGCGCACACAATTTTAAGGTTTGACATGCGGGTATCTATTTACATGGCACAGCCTCATCTTTTATGCTTTACCAGAAAATTAGGGAATCAATTGCACTAACGTGCCCAAAAATTTACTTTTTTGAGTTTCATAAACCATTCCTCTAATATCGTGTAACACAAAAAATAGGAACTACCATTCTATTCTCCAGGGTATCTGCTTTCAAAAAATAGATTATTTTTTTGTGAGTTAAGTAATCTTCAGGTCTAAAATGATTTTTAAAAAACAGTTTTAAAATATTAAAAAAATGGCTTTTGGGTTGGCTCTTGGGGTTAAAATACCTGTCTTCCAGTCCCTAACACTGCGGCCTCTCTCCTACCGGGTGCAGCGTGGACAATTTTAGTTTGCCTCACCTGCCAGCTGCCCGTAGTCAATGAGGGTAAGCAGGGAATGCACAATCGGGAGGCTCATTACAAGCTACCATTGTGGAGGGGAGGGGGTGGTGGTGGGAAGACGGTGGTGGGAGGGGTTTGGCAAAATGCACCTTCGCCCAAGTAGACAAAAATCCTTGCACTGGCCCTGTATGCGTGTCTAATAACAGGTACAATAGGAGCAGAACAAGGAAGAGAAGAACTAATCAACTTAAATACTTGCTAACCAGCCGCCGTCGTTCCAGGTCGGCTCTCTTTCTCGCGAACCAATCAATATACGCTTATTACGATTTTTTTTTTACCAAAAATATGTAGAAGAATACATATCAGACTAAAAGGGTGAAGAAATTAGTTTTTAATTTTTTTTGGGATATTTATTATTGCAAAAAGTAAAAAAAAAAAAAAAAAATTGTTTTTTTTATTTTCAAAATTGTCGCTCTTTTTTTGTTTATAGCGCAAAAAAGAAAAACCGCAGAGGTGGACAAATACCACCAAAAAAATACTCTATTTGTGGGGAAAAAAGGACGTCAATTTGTTTGGGTACAATGTTGCACGACCGCGCAATTACCAGTTAAAGCGGCGCAGTGCTCTGGTCAGGATGGGGGCAAATCCGTCCGGGGCTGAAGTGGTTAAACACAAACAGGCTGGGCCCTGGCCACCAGCATGCAATAGTAAAATAAAACTCAGATTGTAGGGTTGCCACATCATCCCTTTAATCCAGGACACATCTGAATTACACAGGTTTTGAGGCTAATTTAATGCAGATAAGGCACCAAGTGAGTTTAATTACCACCTTAATCAGCCACAGAATCTGTGTAATTAATATGTGTCCTGGATTGAAGGAATGAGGTGGCAACCCTAGATGACAGTGCATACTCCACAGCAATGCTCCTGTACTGGTGATGTCACCTCCTACCTGTACCAACATGTTTCCATTGGAGAGGCTTCTTTTAGATAGATTGGCGATCTCAATATAGAGTAATTGTCTTGTTTTATTGTTATACATGTAATTTATTACTTTATGTTCATTTTTGCACAATGGATTTGGTGCGAGTGCTGCAGGAATGGTTTATTTTTATTTTTTTAAAGGTTATGTATAGAGACAGCCATTACAAGGGGTCCAGCAGGCTTGATTTCTTTCATCTAATATTCTGTTCATCCCTGCTAATAGAAGAGAAACCACCCAAAGCAGCATGGTGGTGTCTCCCAGTGAATCTTATAAGTTGCCATCGACAACATGGCTACTGATTTCAGATGAAGTTTATACAGGGAGCGCCAGGTCTCATTGAGGATTCATATTTTCAGTGCCGAACATTCACATTCCAGTTGTGTTCCTTCCTTCTACACCAACCGCTTAGTTCTTCTTTTCTTTAATTATTAACGGTATTTAAGATTTCACACACATTACCTTAATGTAGTTTGCATTGATGTAATCTGACCCTGGAATGCTCTCATCCGCGTCTCTCAATGTCACCCTTGTGGTGTCAACTATGCACAAAACATAAAAAGCCAAAGCTTCATTTTTTTGTTTGAACACACAAAATGTAAACTTCCATTTAAAGTAAGCCTTTCACATGTCACACAAATAATGGCAACTTCCAGTGCCAAACAGTACTAAGGCTCAGTCCACCACCCCAATCCATCACCGCATCTCCTGAAGATACGGAGACTGACTTCTGAAAGTCACTTTTTGCATATAGATAGGCATTCCCCCAATGTGATAGTGCTAAGGTCTAGCAAAAAGGGATATATTTGTTGAGCACTATGGAGGGGAGATCTGCAGGGAGGCAATGTGTATAATACAGACAAATATTGTAATGATCAGTACATATTAATGCAGGTAGATGGATGTATGTGAATATGGGAAAAAGTTCAGGGTAGGTAATCTGTATGCACTGATATGAAGCACTGTGGTGAATGGGCAGCCAACTGTCGGAGTTAGAACCAGTTTCTCTATGGGTTAAAAAAGAAGAAACAGGGCGCCACTCTAAGTGCAGCATATGGTACACGTTTTAATGAAGATTCACTCACATTGTAGAAGAGAATAAAAGCTTGTAAATAAGTCCACAAAGTCCAACCCTATAACCACGCCAACCGCTGCCCCTCTGTTCCCTTGGTGACACCAGGCTGACTGCTATCCCGCCCACTGCCCCGGAATCCACCAGCAGGGCTGGCAACATGGAACGCCACAGATGACAGCCTCTCACCTGATCCCCGGCAGACTACGTGGACTTCTTTACAAGCTTTTATTCTCTTCTACAATGTGAGTGAATCTTAATTAAAACGTGTACCTTTACCAAATGCTGCACCTAGAGTGGTGCAGCTTTTTTCTTCTTTTCTAAAGTCCAGCAACAGGATTCTTATTCACCAAGCACTGCATTGTGAGACTGGGCTGAAAGTGGTAATAAACGCAAAAATGTAATATATTGCAGCTTACCAATCATAAGATGCGGTGGCTATATTCGTTTTCTTTTTTTTTTTAGGCTTTTTCCCCTGGTGATATGCCCAGCAATACCCCTCATGTATTATACAGACACCACTCTGGATGAATGAGCACAGGAGTCCATTTAGATAGCAGAACTGTCAGTGGGGGGGGGGGGGGTGAGTGTTAGATGAGCTAGCAGATTTAACTACACTAACAAACTGAAGCCAAACTCCAGCTAATACTTTATAATCAGTTACAGCAGTTTATTTTTCCTTTTGGGATAAAGGTTTTAAATGAATAAATAAATAAAAGCTGATCATTGCAATCACCCCTGCCAATGTTAAATGGCCTGTCCATTCCTCGTAACTGGAACAGAGTTCTGTTGAAAAGCAACAGACTTACTGGCTGGATCACCAGATGAAAATAGAAGAAAGACAAAACAGGAAACGAATACAGCCATCACATCTATGAATTAGTAAGCTGCAACATAATACATTTTTGGTTTTGGGTTTAAATTAGTAGTAAAAATGAAGCCCTCCAGTGGTGCACTGTCACCGCTGACAGGGCTTCCATCTTCACCCAATCTTCCTTCCGAGTTGGTGGGCTCCAGTCCCTTGATTGGACGAGCCAAAATGATGTCAATCCCGGGCATGAGCGCGGGAGGTGCTGTTTACAACACAGGGCTCTGAAGGAATGGCACGGTATGTCGCTCCTTCAGAGCGATGCACCGGTGATGACCCTAGTGGCTTCACAAGTGAATATCTCCTAAACTGTCCACATTTAGTAAAGATTTACTGTACCTACTACTATAGGCCCACCTATAGATAAAAATCATCCATGGGAGTCTACACCTAACTTTAATACTGTCTTGAAGAACATGGAATGGGCACATCTGCTTCATACTTGGAAGTTGGATATTTTTATGGGACTTTCAGAGGCAGATTGGGGTAGCAGAATTCGTGACATTATGTGACAAATTTAGCAAGCGCTACAAGGAACTGTTATACGGGTTCCAAATGAAATGTACACATCTATCTAAAGCAGAGCTCCAGCCAAACGCCAAGGTATGCATCTGAAATAAGTCTCTACATCTCCAAAAATGGATCCATGTTGGATTGATAGCATTGTGCAAAGTAACAGAGTCCAACTGAGGCACCAAGCAGTACCTCCATTGTACCCAAATTAAATTTTTATCATTTTTTTCCCACAAATAGAGGTTTCTTTTGGTTGTATTTAACTAGTTCCCCACCGCTTGCAGTATATTCACTGCGGCGGTGTGGACGCTTCCCGCGAATCGGCGTAAATAAGCGGCGATCTGCAGGTGGCCACTAGAGGGCATGTGTGTGCGCGCGCCGTGCTCCTGAGTGTGTCTGCGGCTCGAGCGGACCCGATGTCCACCAGCGAGCCGCGATGAGAGGCCACAGCTAAAGAACGGGGAACCGCCAATGTAAACACGGCGGTTCCCCGCTCTGTTAGTGGGGGCATAGGAGATCTACGGATCCCTGTCACTGGGATCAGTTAGATCTCTTATGCCCATGATAGCGCGCGCGCCCCCCCGCCCCCACAGTTAGAACACACCCAGGGAACACAGTTAACCCCTAGATCTCCCCCTGCAGGTTAACCCCTTCACTGCCGGTGACATTTATACAGTAATCAGTGGACATTTAAATTTCTGATCGCTGTACCGCTAAAAATCGCAGATGACCGCCATTACTAGTAAAAAATAAAAACCCCAGAAATAAATGCTCATCCGTAAACGTGGCCACTTTTGTGAAAACCAATCAATAAGCGGCGATTGCGATTTTTTTTACCAAAAATATGAGGAAGAATATAAATCGGCCAAAACCAATGAAAAAAATGTTTTTTTTTATATATATTTTTTTGGATTTGTATTTTAGCAAAAAGTAAGAAAAACTGATTTTTTTTTGCAAAATTGTCGCTCTTTTGCTTAGAGCGGTGATCAGAAATGACGCAGAGGGGATCAAATACCACCAAAAGAAAGCTCTATTTGTGTGAAAAAAAGGACGCAAATTTCATTTGGGTACAACGTCGCATTACCGCGCAATTGTCAGTTAAAGCGAAGCAGTGCCGAATCGCAAAAAGTGTCCTGGTCCTAAAGTGGGAAATCCTTCCGGGGCTGAAGTGGTTAATCACTGCTGGGTTTTTTATTTTATTCTTAAAAAAAAAAAAAAAAAAAAAAAAAAAAAAAAAAAAAAA
>BLSH010163600.1:394424-409882 GCA_018402905.1 Glandirana rugosa
GTTACCGTTAATCAGACCTTTCCCAATGTTTCAGTAAAGTTTCTGACTCAGAGGTCACTTGGAACTGTCGGTAATAGGTGTTTACCTCTTTTGAATCTTGTTATCAGGGTCCTCACCAACCGGAAGGTTTTAATGAGGTTCTCGTGTTTCTGGAGGCTCTAAGTGATACCTAGAGAAAGGTCTCCCGGCCATTCTGAAGTACATGTGATCGGGTCCGGAGCTGTTTGGGGTCCGCGGTCCAGCGGTACCGCTGGTCTTTAGCGCAGGACCGCTCACTGACGGCAAGGAAGAGAGGGGTACATGAATCTGACAGCTGTTTTAACATGGGGAGAGAAGGAACGGCAGTCACTCGCCAGGACGCGATTTCTGGTCGCCATGGCGACCTGGCGCCTGGGGTTTGTCGAGGCCTGGGCTAGTGTACATGAAGTCTTACCGGCCCTCTGGAAAGAGATCCATAGTGAATCTCGGAGGTCTTTGTGCTCTTGGAGTAATTTTGGAAGGCCAACCACTCCTGGGACTATTGTTCTAAGTTTTCTCCATTTGTGGATAATGGCTGTCAAGGTTCACTGGAGACTCAGTCTTTGAAATGACTTTGTAACCCTTTCCAGACTAATTGCCATTGGTGTAGGACATCAATGGAGCTCTCCAACAGAGACACACACAGCAATGAAATCCTGAAAGAAGTTCTTACCAATCATGATCTAATAAAAAAAAAATCCCCAATTCCCAACAGACACAAAAAAAAAAAAAAAAAAAAAAAAAGACAAAGGTTCTAAAGCTGGCCATACGCTAGCATAATTTTGTTTTCGGAATGTTTTGCAATTTTCTAATGGTGAGTAGGCTCAAACTGATGATCATTTTATACCAAAGTGATAAGAAAGTTCAAAGGAGCAGGACGATTTTTTCTTCAACAGAGCTAAACTCTATCCAACTGTGAATGTGATTATTTTTAACCCTACAATTAATAATGAAACCCGCTTATTACATCTAGAATGCCCTTCAAGTAGCAGGTCTGGATGAAATTTTAAACAAAATGAGTTGACTCAATAACGGCAACATGGCAGGCTCCTACGAATGATTTTTGAGAATTTCCGCACAAATGTTTGAATGAAATTCTACTTTTGTATGACCAACTGTCCGATATTTTGAAAAAAATACCTGGAGTTACTCTTTACCACTAACATAGCTAAATTTAACCGCAGACCTATTGCTCCAATGAGGTCATAGCAATCGGTATGTACTAGAGCTGCACGATTAATCGTATTAAAATCCCAATCTCAATCTACCCCCCACGATCTCTATTGGGCATTACCGTGATTTTCAGTGCAGTTAATGGGGTCCGACTTGCGGGGCGACTCAGCGCGACTTGACAGTAATAAAAGTCAATGCAAGTGCCTGAAGTCTTTTCAAGTCGGAGCGACTTGAGTCAGCAAAGTCTGGGCAGAGAACCAACTTCTGAGTCACCATTGATACAAAGTAATTTACTTCAAAGGCATGAACTCTGAATGAACTCCCCTTGTATAGATTTTTGGTTTAACCATTTAAAGACTAAATCTTTCCTGACACTTGCTGTTTACAAATAAAAATCCATTATTTTGTGCTAGAAAATGACTTAGAACCCCCAAACATTATATATTTTTTTTAGCAGAGACCCTAGAGAATAAGATGGCGGTTGTTGCAATATTTTATGTCACACGCTGTTTGCGCAGCGGACTTTTAAATTCAATTTTTTTGGAAAAATTACCCTTTCAAAAAACTAAACAGTGCTGTTAGCCCAATTTTTTTGTATATTTAATATATTACACCGCAAGAATCGTGATCTTTATTCTAAGCAAAAAAATCGTGATTCTGGCCAGATTCGTGCAGCTCTAGTATGTACCCTGCAACCTGTAAAAGCTGAAATGCGATTGGTGACTTATCAGTGAGGCATTCTCAAATATAATACAGTTTATCTAATGTCAACCCAGTTTCCTGTGCAGCTGAACAACCTTTGTTTATAGATTTCTTTTTGCAAGCATAGAAGCTATGAATGAATAATAGTTGCATCTGCAGCCTAGAGAGATAATAATAAAAAATGCATCCGTATCTATAAACCGTAACTGACCACAGAAAAGGTTTTCTTTCACCATAGCAATTATTAACAAGTTTTATACAGTGCAGAATTAGTATGTGAAAATTCTTCCAGCATTCAAAAAGTATCTGCTTGGGTGTAAAACTGAACACCAATTACTGCAGTTATGTATTCATTCAAAAACATTGAAATGTACTTTTACACTCAGCTAGTGGAAGTGAAATCAGTCTCTTATAACGTACAGCAGCACCCAGACTGGGAAAGAAAGAAGCAGCACAAGAAGCCAAAGAGTTGTACCGTACGCACTGCTGACAAGAAACACGCTGACAGGTGAAGAGAGCAGAGTGAACAGAGGGGTTAACTACTGCTACTCCTTAACTATTCAATCAAACCTTTTTTTCCTCCATACATTTTTGAACAGTCGTTTTATTTTATTTATTTTTTTTCTTACTATTTATGTTCAATATTTGTTTTACATCAACATTTACACTAGAACGGATATTTTACCTTGTCCCCAATCGCTTTCCCGGGCAGTTCAATGCTCGCCCGCACTCGCACAGGGATTAACACCACAGTCTGATACAGACACCCTTTATGACCCCGAGAGCAAGTGCATATATAATTGTATTTTATTATCAGTCAAAGTATTCAATTATGGTAAAAAAATTAAAAATATGAATTATGAGCTACAAAGCCATCCACAACTCAGCTCCCAGCTACATCACCAGCCTAGTCTCAAAATACCAACCTAATTGTCCTCTTCACTCCTCCCAAGACCTCCTGCTCTTCAGCTCCCTCATCGCCACCTCTCATACTCGCCTCCAGGACTTCTCCCGAGCCTCTCCCACCCTCCGGAACTCCCTACCTCAATCTGTCAGACTGTCCCCAAATCTAGCCACCTTCAGGCCATCCCTGAAAACTTTTCTCTTCAGGGAAGCCTATCCTGCCTCCTCCTAACAAACACACTTCTTATCTTCTCAATCAGCTCATCCCCCACAGTTATTGCCCTTTTTGTATCATTTAACCCTCCCTCCTAGATTGTAAGCTCTAATGAGCAGGGCCCTCCAATTCCTCCTGTATTGAATTGTATTGTAATTGTACTGTTTGCCCTAATATTGTAAAGCGCTGCGCAAACTGTTGGCGCTATATAAATCCTGTATAATAATAATAAATTAACTGTTATGTGTATGTAATCAACTGTATACTTATAGCATATATGATGCAGTATAGGCTTCTGAAGAAGCGACTAGGTCACAAAACATGTAGAGCTATCCATGATAGAAACATAGAAAAGTGACGGCAGAAAAAGACTGAGTAGTCCATAGAGTCTGCCCCTTTTTATTTTATTTTTTTTTTTTTTACATTAACCTTGTTGTCTGACTATGGATTTATGTTTATCCCAAGCATGTTTGAAGCCATTTACTGTTGATTGTCTCACAACCTCTGTTGGTAGTTTATTCCAATCATCAACCACCCTTTCAGTAAAATAATACTTTCTAAGATTAGTTTTGAACTTCCCTCCAGTTTGTTTGAGGTCATGTCCCCGTGATCTAATGGAACCCCAGCACCTGGAGGAACTTGAAGTAAATGGTCTACATTTAGATAATCCTCCTTGCGTGTGGTATAGATTTATTACGCCATGCCTGGGGATTTTTAGTGCCTAATAGCATTTAATAGTTTTACTTTTTTGACTGGAAATTTTGTACAAGGATTTATGAGGTTAACAATAAAAAAGGATATATTTTAAAACTTTGACTGAGGTGTATGTGCCTCTAAAGTCCATGGTTTTGATATTTTAAATATTGTACTGAAATCAACATTTAAACACATAAAAGAGCCCTCTTAGACCACTGTGGGACACCTAGAGCACAGCAGAGCCAATTGCTATGCAGCTCCCTTTAATAGAGGCCATGGGCTAGTTATTAACGCAAAGGTGTGTGTGTGTATGCATGCATAATATATATATACATATATAAAAAAAAAGGTGTCAGTGGGTCGTCGTGTTTTAGTAATGATGAAATAATCAGATAAGTTAGCAGAGCTACATGCGTGCTGGTTATTCTAAATTTTCTCTGTATACATACCTTCCTTAACAGTGTGGGTGGAGGAATCTCCCCTTTTGGCTATTGTATTATTACCCCAACAGTGACTGCATCTGATAATTTTCCACCACACCAAAACTCAAGCCTTTGTTCATACTGAATACTAAATTATGTCCTAAATTCTGAAAATCCTGTTTAAATTTTTCTTGCACGTGACTGGTCATTCAAAGTGAAAACAGGTTTGCCTCATCTACTAACATCAACTCTACCTCTACACCAAGTAAATTATTTGCCATTAGTTCAGTAAATGACCAGGTTATTTCAGCACAGCTAAAATGTTATCATAATAATGTAAAAGGGCACCAGCACTCCACCTGCTGGCTGCAGAGAACACTACATAATATTAATATATATGGAAGTGATTTTTTTTAATCGACCATTGTACAGTATGATCTTTAAAAATAAAATATATCTATTTTTCATATTTGTGATTACTTTTTCTTTGAAGTGGTGGTTATCACAGACATTCTTCCTGCAATGGTATGACCGAAAACTCACATCAAACTACCTGACATTCAGGTGCTTCTGTTATCATACCTCGTCAGTGTGTAGATTTTCCTTCCCCACATCCCGAAACTCCCTCTTCTTCACACACATCTGTAATACAGAATAGTGGCTATTCACACCATAACAATCATCCACTCTGTGCCACTGTCAACTTTTTGAAATCGAAACTGTCTACAGCCATATCCTTTAAGGAAGCAGTGACATTTTTAGGAGATGGTTCTCCAACACTGCTCAATGCAGACTTTTTCAAAAATGAATGCAAAATGACTTCATGTTATCTTGATATTTATTTAGAAGACATTATAAGGAACAGCAATGCAACTCACTGCTGCAGACTTATAGCTCCTTGAAGAATAAATCTATCCCTTATGCATTCTCTAGGCTGGGTAGAGGTTCTTCCCTACTGTCTGGGGCCCAGGGGCCAGCGGCATTCAGGGCCCGGGAGATTTATTCCCGGGCCCTGAATGCCCCTGACAGGATATCAACTTATCTGATTATAACTGATGTATGGTTGTCACTGTCCTGAGTTGTCCATATATTCTACTAAACGGAGATGTGCAAAAATAACTGTACAAGAATAACACTGACCGCTACTAAAAACCCTTCTACTCTAGAGTTACTTTGCTAAAGTGGTCTAATATAGCGAATATATGGCATAACACGTATTATTATTATTATTATACAGGATTTATATAGCGCCAACAGTTTGCGCAGCGCTTTACAACATGGGGGCAGACAGTACAATTACAATACAAATCAATACAGGAGGAATCAGAGGGCCCTGCTCGCTAGAGCTTACAATCTAGAAGGGAGGGAGGGTCAAGAGGGACAAAAGGTAATAACTATGGGGAATGAGCTGATGGAGAAAATGAGAATACAGTTGTTAGGTGTGGGCAGGATAGGCTTCTCTGAAGCAGGGGTGGGCTGCGCAGGGGGGCAGGGTGGCAAATGCCCCCCAGGCCACCCTAACTTACATTAAAAATGGCTGACGGCCGCTGCCGCTCACACTTTTTTCTTCTTGTCGAGGAAGGAAGTAGGGGCCAGGCAAAGGGGGGGGGGCACTGTTGGGGCTGCATTGGTGGGCACTGGTGAGGCTGCATTGGTGGGTGGTGAGCATGCATTGATGGGCACTGGTGAGGCTGCATTGATGCATTATTTTTGTTAAAGCTCCTTTGTTGCTATTAACATTAAATTATGTTAGCACAGTGTATCATATTTGTCTTGCTTCATAACCTCAATATCCGTTATAAAACCAGGTGGGCATGGATGGTGAGCTGATTGGGTGGTTCAATGGGCCACTTGACTGGACTTGCCCTCCAGGCCTAAGGCTGCCAGCCCTCCCCTGCTCTGAAGAGAAGGGTTTTTAAGGATCTAAAAGATAATGATATCCTTTGATGACAAGAGCTGATCATCCTTCGTGTATGCCTTAATATAGCACACTTGCTTGCTTGATAGATAAAGAATTTATCAAATGATAGTATTCCCCCACCCAATGGAAACATTCTAGCTAATGATACAAACAGCTCAGCTTACAATTGAGCTTTCAGCCTGTCACAACCATTGTCCATGGAGTAGATTTTTGGAGGAGTCATGGGTCCCAGAGTGGGCCAGAGATACTGCAATCTAGATCTTACTCACAGAGGCAGCTCTCTGTCTGCCGAGGCTCCATAGGTTCCCTGGGGTAGTCTATAAACCATTCAAAGGATGATTGCATCACATTTGATAATTCTGTTTTTCACCAAATGGTAAGCCAAATTCAAACGCATTTCGGCGGATTAAAACTCTCCCCTCATCAGGGCTTATAGTGGGTTCAAACTTGTACTGCACAACTATTGTAAAAACATATGGATAAAAGGAGAGCAGTTTTGCCAGGCTAGCAGCACCTGGGTTGGACTGAATCAAGCTTCATTACACACTTGTTCTAATGCTTTATCATGTACGAGGTAAAGGTGGTGGATTTGTTGCTGAGGTCCAGAAGGTAGTGGTCTGGACCTTGCTTGCTTTGTGCTCTGGTGCGCAGTCATGTTGGAATAGGAAGGGGCCTTCCCCAAACTGTTCCCACAAAGTTGGGAGCATGAAATTGTCCAAAATGTCTTGGTATGCTGACGCCTTAAGAGTTCCCTTCATTGGAACGAAGGGGCCAAGCCCCACCCCTGAAAAACAACCCCATACCATAATCCCCCCATCACCAAATGATTTGAACCAGTGCACAAAGGAAGGTGCATAAAGACATGGATGAGCGAGTTTGGGGTGGAGGAACTTGACTGACCTGAACAGAGTCCTGACCTCAACCCGATAGAACACCTTTAGTATGAATTAGAGTGGAGACTGCGAACCTGGCCTTCTCGTCCAACATCAGTGCATAACCTCACAAATGCGCTTCTGGAAGAATGGTCAAATATTTCCATAGACACTCCTAAACCTTGTGGACAGCCTTCCCAGAAGAGTTGAAGCTATTATAGCTGCAAAGGGTGGGCCAACTCAAGATTGAGCCCTACGGGCTAAGACTGGGATGCCATTAAAGTTCATGTGCGTGTAAAGGCAGGTGCCCCAATACTTTTGACAATATAGTGTATATGTGAGTACAGAAAGAGTTAAAATCTTAACATGATTTACTGCTTTAAAAGTCTGGCCTATTTAGAGTTTTAAATTACATAAGAACACGAGGATAGGCATATTGGTTAATTCAATATACAGTACATGCTATCGATTTTGCTTACTATGGCAGCGCAACAATTGCAAACATGTGTATTACAACTTTTATTTTTTCCCTAAAAGATTCTAAGAGAGCAATAAAAACAATTCAAGGGACCAACCTCTCTTACTCCATTTGTAGTTGCAATAAATATTTGAAGAAGAGTTCCTCTTTAGCAGTTCCTCTTGCCTCAAAGCCTGCTCATTATCATAGCAATGTTAATAGCCTTTTATTGGAAATAAAATACTCCGAGTGGCCTATCTTGTATTTGATCTTCTTACAACACTTGCCTGGCTAGTAAGCCAAACCTACCAATCCATCTAAAAAATATCATGAACAATGTGGCCCAGCGAGTATGAAGAATGTGAATAGCACATAAAACATTACAGTATATATAACTGAAAATATACATGCTAGTAAATTCTAACTCTATAAAGGCAAAGAGCTATGCTTAAAAATGTGATCAGCCTTAAAGCTGCATAGATTTCTTGCACGGCTATTTAACCACTTCAGCCCCGGAAGGATTTCCCACTTTAGGACCAGAGCACTTTTTGCGATTCGGCACTGCGTCCCTTTAACTGACAATTGCGCGGTCGTGCGACGTTGTACCCAAATGAAATTTGCGTCCTTTTTTTCCCACAAATAGAGCTTTCTTCTGGTGGTATTTGATCACCTCTGCGTCATTTCTGATCGCCGCTATAAACAAAAGAAGAGCGACAATTTTGCAAAAAAAAAAAAAAATAATAATTTCTTACTTTTTGCTAAAATACAAATCCAAAAAAAAAAAATATAAAAAAACATTTTTTTCAATCGGTTTTGGCCAATTTATATTCTTCCTCATATTTTTTGGTTAAAAAAAAAAACACAATCGGCGTTTGATTGGTTTGCGCAAAAGTTGCCGCGTTTACGGATGATGAGAATTCATTCCTGGGGTTTTTATTTATTTTATTTTTTTAGCTTTACTAGTAATGGTGGCGATCTGCGATTTTTAGCGGTACTGCGATATTGCAGCAGACATGTCGGACCATTTTGACACTTTTTTGGGACCATTGGCATTTATACAGCGATCAGTGCTATAAAAGTGCACTGATTACTGTGAAAATGCCATTGGCAGAAAAGGGGTTGACCTGCAGGGGGGCGCTCTAAGGGTTAACTGTGTTCCCTGGGCGTGTTCTAACTGTATGTGGGGCTGCCCTGGCTGGGGGAAGGAAGTGATCACAGCTTTCTATATACAGGAAGCCTGTGATCACAGCCCTTCCCCCTCTGTCAGAACGGAGATCCGTGTTTACTTACTCACTGCGGGGAGGGAGGGGGGGGGCGACACATCGCGGGTAGCTGGTGGCGATCGAGTCTGCCCTACCTGCTGCTCCCTGGCCCCCCCTGGACACAGCGAGCGTGCCTCCGGCGGCGTGCGCTCACAGCACCAGTTATCGCAGCCGCCATCATATGACGGCGGTTTGCGATAATGAGCCACTCTGTCGCCGTTAGACTGCAATCGGCAAGTGGTTAAAGTGAAAATGATACCTGCTTGCAAACAAGCTGTTTTGCTTTCCTCTTTAAATTCTGACGTGACTGCTTTAAATTTTGTAACTGCGGAAGAGAAGCATGTGCATACAAAATGAAATATTAATCCCTTTGTTGAGAAGTGAGCGAACCGGTTTGTAATATGCCTCAGGTTATATCTTTCACTGATTCATTTCTGTATCACAGAAACCTCTCTTTACAGCAGTGCTTGAAATACCAAGAGGAACTCAAGGTTGTACAGTTTCACCTGGCACAATAGACGTTGCTACAGAGTTTTTTTGGTTTTTTTTTGCATGTGTGTGAAGACACAATATATAATCAAGACCTAACTCACACTATAATACAGAAAAAAAAGATACAAAAGCTAAAGTCCATTGTTGAAACACCCCAAAGAATACGTAAACCCAACATCTTATATTCCTGTTATGTACCTGCTGTACCATGTACTTGTATGAAAAAGTGTCCTGTTCTCTTTGTATTGCTTCCATTGTGTTAAATACCTGGTGTCCCCGCCAGTCCCCTTGCTTTCCTATTTCAAATAAACGAGACTAGGCATGAGAGCTCAGTGTGGTCAGTTCTGTAGCTGTGCTGAGAACTCAGTCTGCTCTCCCCCTGACACATACCCCCACCCAGCCAATCACTGGGAAGATCAGTGTGCTGCTGTTTCCTCTTCCCCAGCTCTCTGAGCTCCTCGCGCGGCTGAGAACAGCGGGTATTTATCATACATACATATCTGACAAAAGTAAGTACACCGCTCACATTTTTGCAAATCTTTTATTATACCTTTCATGTGACAATACAGAAGAAATGACACTTTGCTACAATGTAAAGTAGCGAGTGTACAGATTGTATAACAGTGTAAATTTGCTGTCCCCTCATAATAACTTGAAACACAGCCATTAATGTTTAGACTGCTGGCAATAAAACTAAGTACACCCCTAAGTGAAAATGTCAGAATTGTGTCCAAAGTGTCAATATTTTGTGCGGCCACCGTTATTTTCCAGCACTACCTTAACCCTCTTGGGCATGGAGTTCACCAGCATTTCACAAGTTGCCACTGGAGTCCTCTTCCACTCCTCCATGACGACATCACAGAGCTGGTGAATGTTAGAGACCTTGCGCTCCTCCACCTTCCATTTGAGGATGCACCACAGGTGATCAATAGGGATTAGGTCTGGAGACATGCTTGGCCAGTCAATCACCTTTACCCTCAGCTTCTTTAGCAAGGGAGTGGTCATCTTGGAGGTGTGTTTGGGGTCGTTATGTTGGAATACTGCGCCGTGGCCCAGTCTCCAAAGAGAGGGGCTCAAGCTCTGCTTCAGCATGTCACAGTACACGTTGGTATTCATGGTTCCCCCAATGAACTGTAGCTCTCCAGTGCCGGCAGCCCCAGATCATGACACTCCCACCACAATGCTTGACTGTAGACAAGACACACTTATGTTTGTACCTGGTTGCCATTACACACGCTTGACACCATCTGAACCAAACAAGTTTATCTTGGTCTCATCAGACCACAGAACATGGTTCCAGTAATCCATGTCCTTCGTGTGCTTGTCTTCAGCAAACGGTTTGCGGCTTTCTTGTGCATCATCTTCAGAAGAGGCTTCCTTCTGGGACGACAGCAATGCAGACCAATTTGATGCAGTGTGCGGCGTATAGTCTGAGCACTGACAGGCTGACCCCCCACCCCTTCAACCTCTGCAGCAATGCTGGTAGCACTCATACATCTATTTCCCCAAGACAACCTCTGGATATGACGCTGAGCACATGCACTCAAACGCATTGGTCGACCATGGCAAGGCCTGTTCTGAGTGGAACTTGTTCTGTTAAACTGCTGTATGGCAATCTTGTTATAGCCTAGGCCATTTTTATGTAGAGCAACAATTCTTTTTTTCAGATCCTCAGAGAGTTCTTTGCCATGAGGTGCCATGTTGAACTTCCAGTGACCAGTATGAGAGAGTGAGAGCGATAACACCAAATTTAACACACCTGCTCCCCATTCACACCTGAGACATTGTAACACTAACGAGTCACATGACACCGGGGAGGAGGAAATGGGCCCAATTTGGATATTTTCACTTAGGAGTGTACTCACTTTTGTTGCCAGTGGTTTAGACATCAATGGCTGTGTGTTGAGTTATTTTGAGGGGACAGCAAATTTACACTGTTCTACAAGCTGTACACTCAATACTTTACATTGTAGCAAAGTGTCATTTCTTCAGCGTTGTCACATGAAAAGATAAAAATATTTACAAAATGTGGAGGAGGTGTACTCACTTTTGTGAGATAGTGTGTGAGTGTGTGTGTGTGTGTAATATATATATATTACAAATATAAAATACACATACATACACACACACACACACACACACACACACACACATTTGTGGTCGCAAGTTTACATACCCTGGCTGAATCTATGATTTCTTGGCCATTTTTCAGAGAATATGATTGAGAACACAAAAACGTTTCTTTCACTCATGGTTAGTGTCTGGCTTTGAAGCCATTATCAATCAACTATGTTTACTCTTTTTAAATAATAATGACAACAGAAACTACCCAAATCACCCTGATCAAAAATTTACATACCCCAGTACTTAAAGTGGTTGTAAAGCCGCCCCCACCCCCCCAAAAAAACCTGCAAAGCAAAGGCATAATGAGCTAGTATGCAGCGCATACTAGCTCATTATGAAACACTTACTTTGAAACAAAGCTGTTGCAGCGGTCTCCGCACACCGCTGTGACCGGCGACATCGTTCTTCCGGGTCTGCGGCTCTGTTCACAATGTGGGCTCCAGCGCTGACGTCTTTCCTGTGCATTCACACGGGAGCCATCATTTATAGCACGAATAAAAAAAAGAAACGACACCCTGGGCTACCCCGGGTGCCGATTCTTCAGTACACCTGTGCCGATGACGTCGGCACATGCAGATACAGGGGATATCTCCAAAACCATACAGGTTTAGGAGATATTTCCTGGACCTACAGGTAAGCCTTATTATAGGCTTACCTGTAATTTAAAGTGGTTGTCATGACTTGACAACCACTTCAATACCATGTATTGCCCCCTTTAACATCAATGACAGCTTGAAGTTTTTTGTTGTATTTGTGCATGAGGCTCTTTATCTTATCAGATGGTAAAGCTGCCCATTCCTCTTGGCAAAAAGCCTCCAGCTCCTGGAAATTCTTGGGCTGTCTTGCATGAACTGCACGTTTGCGAGTGGCTCAATGATATTGAGGTTAGGAGGCTAAGACAGCCACTCCAGAACCTTCACTTTATTCCTATGCGCACCTTCCTGGCTTACATATGCAAATGTTCCTCCAGTATTTTTTGATAACATACTGCATTCAATCATCTTGCCAACAATTTTGGCCAAATTTCCTGTGCCTTTGTAGCGCACACATCCCCAAAATATCAGCGATCCACCTGCGTGTTTCACAGGCCTTGTTTACTCCTCTCCAAATGTAGAGTTTATGGTTGTGGCCAAAAAGCTCAATTTTAGTCTCATCACTCCAAATGACTTTGTGCCAGAAGGTTTGAGGCTTGTCTTTGTGCTGTTTGGTGTATTGTAAGTGGGATACTTTGTGGCATTTGTGTAGTAATGGCTTTTTTCTGGCGGCCCATGCAGCCCATCTTTCTTCAAGTGTCTCATTATGCATCTTGAAACAGCCACACCCCATGTTTTCAGAGTCCTCAAGTTATTTGTGGGTTTTTCTTTGCATCCCGAACAATTTTCCTGGCAGTTGTGGCTGAAATTTTAGTTGGTCTGCCTGACCGTGGTTTGATTTCAACAGAACCCCTAATTTTCCACTTCTTGATTAGAGTTTGAACACTGCTGAATGGCATTCTCAATTCCTTGGATATCTTTTTTTATCCCTTTCCTGTTTTATACAGTTCAACTACTTTTTCCCACAGATCCTTTGACAATTCTTTTGCTTTCCCCACGACTCAAAATCCAGGAACGTCAGTGCAGCACCGGATGAAAGATGAAAGGGTCTGTCAGGAGTCCAGAAACTCATTGACCTTTTATACACACACACTAATTACAAGCAAACAGATCACAGGTGAGGATGGTTACCTTTAATAGCCATTCAAACCCCTTTGTGTCAACTTGTGTGCATGTTATCAGGCCAAAATCACCAGGGTATGTAAACTTTAGATCAGGGTCATTGGTGTAGTTTGTTATTATTTAAGAAGAGATAACACAGTTGATTGATAATAAATGGCTTCAGCCAAACACTAACCATGAGCGAAAAATGTTTTTGTGTTCTGAAACATATTCTCTGAAAAATGGCCAAGAAATCATAAATTCTGCCAGGGTATGTAAACTTTTGAGCACAAGTGTGTGTGTGTGTGTGTGTGTGTGTGTGTGTGTGTGTGTGTGTGTGTGTATATATATATATATATATATCATACATACACACACAAAAGTGAGTACACCCCTCACATTTTTTATTATATCTTTTTATGTGACAACACTGAAGAAATGACACTTTGCTACAATGTAGAGTAGTGAGTGTAAAGCTTGAATAACAGTGTAAATTTGCTGTCCCCTCAAAACAACAACACACAGCCTTTAATGACAAAACCGCTGGCAAAAAAAAGGGGGTACACCACTAAGTGAAATGTCAAAATTGGGCCACTTAGAGTCAACATTTTGTGTGGCCACCATCATTTTTCAGCACTGCCTTAACCCTCTTGGGCATGGAGTTCACCAGAGCTTCACAGGTTGCCACTGGAGTCCTCTTCCACTTCTCCATGACATCACAGAGCTGGTGGATGTTAGAGAACTTGCGCTCTTTAACCTTCTGTTTGAGGATGCCTCACAGATGCTCATCAACTCAACTTGCTGTGTTTGGAGAAGCAATGTTGCCTATGACTCCAAGAACCCTGTCTCCACTGTCAAACATGGAGGTGTAAACATTATGCTTTGGGGGTGTTTTTCTGTTAAGGGGATAGGACAACTTCACCACATCAAAGGGAAGATGGATGGGGCCATGTACCGTCAAATCTTGGGTGAGAACCTCCTTCCCTCAGCCAGGGCATTGAAAATGGGTAGTGGATGGGTATTCCAACATGACAATGACCCAAAACACACAACCAAGGCAACAAAGGAGTGGCTCAAAAAGCACATTAACCTCCCTGGCGGTATGATTATGTCAGATTTTTGCATCTCAAAGCGGTACATTTTTTGTGCGTAGAAATTTGGCATTTTAGATTGTAGGCCTATTCTTAGGAATAACTCACTTAAGATAAGAGTCTAGTAGACATCCCGGGTATGATAAAGTTTTTAATAACGAAATCATAAATTATAATATATATGAAAAAAAAAAAAATATATATATATATATAAAATACAGGGCTTGACAAATTTGCCTTGAATCTAGGAGCCGGCTGAAAAAGTTAGGAGCCATTTTTTTATAGCGTAGTGTGGGGTTGTCAGTGCCAGGGGTAAGACAAGTAATTTGCGCCCCCCTAACCCTAACTTACTCACAGCAGAGCAGCCAGTCAATAACTCCACCATTACATCAGGGTTATAGGCTGGCCAGAAAGAGTGACACTAAAAAATCTGTTATGGGGAAACTCCTTATTATGCCGAATGCATCGTGACTGGGGCATGTAAAACACCCTCATCTGCTGCCTAATGGAGCTTAAAGGTGCCAAAAACATGTCTCTACTGCACATTATTACCACCCAACTTGCACATCTAAACAAAGCCTTAGTGACATTGTAAATAAAATACAAAAAAAAGGTGAAAAGTATTCCAGCGCTCCTGATCTTCTGCTGCCTCTTTGCAGCCACTTCCTGCCTACATGTGTGTCCCCCACAGTGACTTTTCATTGCTCTGGTGGGTTTCCGGTCACCATGAAATACTGGAGCCCAGCTGCACATAGAGTGGTAATTGTTGATGGTACACAGGGCTTTATCACAATTTTGTTGCTTAGAATAAAGGTCATGTTTCTCGCGGTGTGACATCATCTTTCATATTATACAAAAAAAATAATGGGCTAACTTTACTGTTTAGTTTTTTTTTATTCATTAAAAGTGTATTTTTTTCCAAAAAATTGCGCTTGAAAGACCGCTGCGCAAATACCATGTGACATAAAATATTGCAGCAACCGCCATTTTATTCTCTAGGGTCTCTGCTAAAAAATAATATATAATGTTTGGGGGTTCCAAGTCATTTTCTAGCAGAAAACACTGGATCTTTAATTGTAAACTACTAATGTGAGAGAGGGTTTAGTCTTTAAATGGTTAAACTTTCCTGATAACAGCCCGGGAGATAATTGCTTTGAAAGAAGAAGATACATTGTTGTTCCTTTATTCTTGTAACTCTCAACAACTAGAAGAAGATACATTGTTGTTCCTTTATTCTTATAACTCTCAACAACTAGAAGAAGATACATTGTTTGTTACTTTTCTTCATTCTAAGTAGAAACAAATATCCCGGGAAGCCGGGCAGCCGGCCAAGTTTAACAGCTGTTCGATTAAGCAGAGAAGGCTCTCGGCTCTCGCTGAATCTGACACGCTGTTTTAACATAGGGAGAGAAGGAAC
>BLSH010163600.1:422618-444407 GCA_018402905.1 Glandirana rugosa
AAAAAAAAAAAAAAAAAAAAAAAAGTCAAATTTTTTTTTTTTTTTTCTTTGGTGGCAAAGAAGTTCGAATTTCTGCCAGGTATTTATTGCTGTCCTGATTGGAGATATTTCTCCTCATTTCCTGCACAATGACATTACAGAAGTTTAACAACAATTCCCTCAGGTGGATATTCCAGCTTTGACACTCATCAGCATAACTGTCTAAAATCATTTTCCTTCAGTTCTTGTCCCATAGACATTTGTATGTTCCCTCACTTTCTATCCCAAATACAGGAAGAGAAAACAAGTCTCCAAGGGTAACAAGTAAAATTTGAAAAATCCTTTCCTCTTCCATTAAAAAGTTTTACCCGGAGTGCCACTTAAAGTTTTCATCAACCCCCTGCTACCTCCAGCTTATATAGTGCTAAAGTAGTGCGGGAATGCCAGACGAGTCGGTTAATATTAGACTGGGGGTTGCCAGACATATCAGCTGGTGCTGGGTACAAGGTTGCCAGACATGTCAGCTGGTATTAGATCACTATCACAAATTCTCCAACACCTGGATCACTCTCTCCTGATCTCTGTAATTTGCAACCGTCCAGTATACTGTATAGGAAAAGAAAATTCTTGAAATATTTTTTTTTTTTTTAAGAAACCCAGAGGACAATCAAGGCTGGCCTGATTTAAAAGGTGCAAGCACCAGGGCTGCTTGTGCTTGTCCTCTGCTTACCAACTAGTGAATCACTGACCTGGAACCAGCATGTGTATATTAAGTGTCCCAGCGTGTTACTGGCTGCATGCTTGTTCTAGGGCAGTAACTTACAAGGCTTTGAAGCCAAGATACGGAAGGCAGCCAGGTGAAGCTTGGCGGCTCTCACATTTATCTGCTGACGGGTTCCTTATAAGCAGAAAAATCGGCTACATTTCACAAAATTACCTATTTTTACATCAAAACATGCAAAACTGAAGCCAAATCTAAAATGAAATAGCACCTCGTTCTTCCCTCCTAAATGCTTTTCAGACCAGAGGTCACTGATGTCTGGATGCACAGACCAAACCTATCATTGTCAGTATATATTGTGATTGCAAATGATCACCTTGTAAGACCACCCATTAAAGGGTTACTAAACCCACAACAGTAAAATCAGTCTATATATGCAGCATAGCATGCTTGTTATACTCACTGCGCAACTTAAGGGGTTAATCCTCAGCATTGTGTAAAAAGGCTCTTTTATCTTGTATGCATAGATACTTCCCCTCCTGCAGGGTCTCTATCTGTACAAGTCTATAGCATACACAGCCAGGTTGAAATGCTGTACATGCTCAGTTTGGTCTCTTATGCTGGAGATTACATTGCCTGTATCAGTTGAACTGTTCGGGTCAGATAATATTGACAGCACACATGTGGGTGTGTATAGAGGTTGTAGTGGAAAGCTCCTCTTATCTGAACACACACTCTCTGGAAAAACGTTGCAGTTTATCATGCAACTGTGGTATTCAGATCAGCGAAAAAGGTATATAGTGGCAGCATTTTAATGTAAAAATAATATTTACAGGCTGTGGGCACTGGGGGGGGTAGTAACACTTTGAGTTTAAAATAGAAATGAAAGTCAAACATGTTTGTATAGATCTAAAAATACATTATGAATACCTTTTTCCCCTTTTTTATAAGTGATCACATTCCCTCCGTTCTCAGCAGCATAAGAGCTGGGGGAAGGAGATGCAGCAGCACACTGAGCTTCCCAGTGAATGGCTGTGCAGTAGGGGACGTGTCAGGACAAGTCTGATCATTGGAAGAGAGCACACTGAGCTCCCAGCACAGCTAGAGAACTGAGCACGGTGTGTTCTCCTGTTTAGTGTGGTCAGTTTTTAATAGGAAAGCAGAGGGACTGGCAGGAACACCAGGGATTTCACATAAAGGAAGCAATACAAAGAGAAGGGGAGACTTTCTCATACAAGTACCTGGTACAGCAGGCACATATAAGGAATATGAAGTTCTAGGGTAACAAACGCTTTAAAGTGCCACTAAATAGGTTTATTCTCCAAAAAGAATTCATACACATCCACTACTTAAAGCGGTAGCAGACCGCATCTTAACCGGTTCAGCCCCAGCGCCATAAATAGGCGGCGGCTGGTTTTGAGCGGCTGTACCGGGACATAGCCTGCAGCTGCAGGCTATATCCCGGTATAGTTGTTTTTTTTTTTTAGAGCAGACGGTCGGCTATCCAGGGATAGCGACCGATCCGGCTTGGGAGCCACTCCGTCCTTATCCCAGGGGGCGGGAGGGGACGGCAGACCGGAGCAACGATCCGGCGCCTCCGCCGGCTAGAAGGAGACCTGACAGAAGCCGGAATCGGCTTTGATTGGGTCTCCTTCAGCAAATTTCGGAAGCGATGTCACAACGTCACTTCCAGTTTACTCGGCGGCTAATTTAAAAAAAATGATAGTATTCTGAATCGCCGTTTTTGGCGATCTGAATACTGTGAAGTGCAAAGGAGGGATTGGGGGGGTCTTTTAGACCCCCCGGCCCTCCAAAAAGAGTACCTGTCACCATATATTACTATCACAAGGGATGTTTACATTCTTTGTGATAGCAATAAAAGTGATCATATTTTTTTTTTTTTAAAGGAACACTGTTAAAAATAAATAAATAAAATTAAAAAAAAAAAAATTTAAAGCGCCACTGTCCCCACGAGCTCGTGCAGCTAAGAAAGCGCATACGCAAGTCGCGCCCGCATATGAAAACGGTGTTCAAACCACACGTGAGGTATCGCCGTGATCGCCAGAGTGTGAGCAATAATTCTAGCAAAAGACCTCCTCTGCACCTCTAACCTGGTAACCGATAAAATGTTTTAAAGTGTCGATTATGGAACTTTTTAAGTACCGGACTTTGTCACCATTCCGCGAGTGCGCGCAATTTTCATGTATGGTATCTATTTACTCGGCGTAGCATCCTCTTTCACAATATCAAAAAAAAAAATTGTGCTAACTTTACTGTTGTCTTATTTTTTAACTCAAAAATGTGAAATTTTTAAAAAAAAAATAAAAAAATCGCACTTGAAAGACCGCTGCGCAAATACCGTGTGACAAAAAGTATTGCAGTGATCGCCATTTTACTCTCTAGGGTGTTTGAAAAAAAAAATATAATGTTTGGGGGTTCTATAATTTTCTAGCAAAAAAAAACAAAAAAAAAACCTGTTTTTAGCTTGTAACCAACAAATGTAGAAAAGTAAGTGGTAAAAAACAAAAAAAAAAAAAACTGAAAGACAATGGGATACTAGCACATTATGAGAGACTTACCTTAGAACGAAGCCCTCCAGTGGTGAGCGGTCACTTCTTGACAGGGCATCCATCTTCACCGGGTCTTTCTTGGTATGCTATGGCCGCCTGACTGACCGAGCCACGATGAGGTCACTCCCGCATATGGGAGTCACGGCTGCAGCATGGAGCTCTGATGGTAGTTGTGGTCATGTGCACTACAAATCCCATAGTGCCCAGAAAACCAGAGTTTAGTGGTAAAAGTGACATCGGAAGTACCTTCTATTGCTCTCCATAACCCTCGCTTGCTTGCTCCTGAGAATGACTAGGGACTATGGAGTTTGGTACAAAGACCATCTTGAAAGCAAGCGATGGTGGCTACGCTCATATATACAGTGGGACCACGGAGAACGTATGGAGCCACCCTCCAACAGGAAGTCAGATCACAACGGTAAAGGAATTTGGAGATTTGGAGGAGGCTGAGAGCAATAGCAGGTACTTTTTAAAAACAGAAATACATACTTGAACAGGATTTTTTCTTCTTTTCAAACTAGTTTAGGCGTTACTTTAAGGTAACAAATAATCCTTTGACTAAATTTGATAACCTAAATAACCACGCAAAAGAGAACATTCTCCAATTAGTCAGGGCTCCCATCTAAAGCAGACCATAAAGTAAAAAAATATTACCCGATTCCCCCATCCACACACCCGATGTGGATGGAGGCATTCCCCCAACCCCAAGCTGAATTACTGTATTCTGACAGTGGGAAGACTTCCCTGCCTTCAGAATACACTGATCAGTTTCTCCGGCTACAGCTGGCAGAACTGACTGTTTTTAGAAAAACCCAACAGGCTGGTTGTACAGAAGTGAGTCTACCAAGCTGCCAGTCTGTGGCCTGTTGTGGGAAAGGGGCCGGGGGCATAGTGGCAGCTCCGTTTCTATTACAGCCACCCAGCTGGCTCCGCCTTTTGTTTGCCCCCCTCGGCGAGTGACCAGGCTCAAGGAGAGCTGGTCTTCGGCAAAATGGCGGTGGAGACCATCACCAGTGCCGGCCCTGGACCTCTAGTGGCAGCTCTGGCGATTCTTTGGCTGGTGTCACCAGCGCTCGGGACTAATAATATATTTCAGCATGCCCGAGACCCGGGGCTTTTCGGGGGCCCATTCGGGGCTCCAGCCCCCCTGATCCCGATGCCTATGGTATCAAGTAACATTCACATGAATGGCAGGATCCTAGGTGTCCCAGCGGGACATTGCCAAAAGTATCAAACTGCCTTTGCTAGCTTGCCTTCTTCTCATACTGCACCCTTTTGCCATCTCAATATACAAACTACACCATCGTTAATGCATGCTGATAAGGGGCCAGGTGGATTAAGAAAAATGCTAGGTAGTCCTAAAGGAAACTAATTTAAGTCTCAAGCGATCAACATCAGGAAAGGAGCTTCACCTTTTAGCAGGAGAATAGCACACCCGCACTACCATGTAGAGGGGTAAAAACCAAGAACCTGAAGGTCTCAGAATGGCCCACCCCAACCCAGACCTTTAAGAACCTGTAGTCAGAGTTGACAATTGTTGTTGACCAATATCCCACTCCAATCTGGTAAAGCCAAAAAACTCAACCAAGGCGAATTGGCGAAAAATTTGGGATATACAGAAGAGTTTACCTTTGCCAATATTGCTGCATCCCAAGGTGACTCTACCCCAGACTTGTACTGACCTTGTAACCAACAAATATCTGCTTTTTCAATTATCATTTGTATCACAATGAAAAATATTACACATGTCTAAGCGTTCATTAGGTTGTGCATTTGAAATTGTTAAATTTAATTCCAATTTGTAATACTACGAAAAATGGAAGAGTCCAAGGGGGCGATTACTTATGCAAAGTGTTGTATATAAAATGCTCTTAGATGAAAAGCACAGAAGATTTAGTACATGGCACCAGGCACAGAGCTATTTTGATGCCTGCAGCTTCCATCTGTTTGGCAGCCAGAGCAGAGCGATGGTGATTCAGCACAGCACCACGCGCCTTCCACCACCACCCCTGAGTTCACGGCTTTGGGATGGCGTTGCCAGGGGGTTTTGGCATGAAGAGAATTCCTCTTTGTGCCCAGACAAAAGCTGTAATTGTTGAGGAATCTGACATTCGCAGACAGTTGCTTTAGTGATGAAGGGGTTAAGGGCACAAAGGGGAAATGGCAACACAGGGGAAGCTTTGTGTGATATCTCGATTTAAAAGCTGCAGTGATGCTCAGACAGGCTTGTAATACAGGTCTGAGAGTCGGAACATTTCTCATTGGCTGTCACTGTAGGGGATTCCAGGGTTTCCTCTACAAGTCCTGAATAGCAAATAAAAAAATTTGGTGTATTTCACATTTGACAGTTATGAGGACTTCTCCTTTGTGTGTCTGCATTATCCTCCTTTTCTTTATTGTGTTGGGCAGGGGCATTGTCATGCACTGATTAACGCTGTACTTCCCATTTTTTTTTTTTTTACCTGTATGGTTACTTTAAACTGGAAAATATTCAGGATTCTGTGGACAGCTCAATTCTATGCAATTTGCTCAAACGCTGATGGAAAGCCTTCCATAACTGCAAAGTGTATGGCAAGTATGTTGGATAATATGGTTGCTCCTTCATATATACAGTACAGTACGTGAGCGTTGTCACCATAGAACAGGAAGTGGGGGTCACTTTAAAACAGGGCTTGACAAATCTGCTTTGAATCTAGGAGCCCACTAAAAAAGTTAGGAGCCAGTTTTTTTAGCGTACTGTTGGGTTGTCAGTGCCCCTCGGGGTAAGGCAACTAATTTGCGCCCCCTAACCCTAATTACTCACAGCAGAGCAGCCAGTCAATAACTCCAACATAACACCGTTACATCAGGGTTATAGGCTGGCCAGGAAGAGTGACACTAAAAACCTGTTATAGGGGGAACTCATTATGCCTAATGCATTGTGACTGTAGCATGTGAAACACCCTCATCGGCTGCCTAGTGCAACTTAAGGGTGGCTGTTGGTGGGTGGCAAAAAAATGTCTTTACTGCACATTTTTACCACCCAACTGAAGCCTTAGTGGCACTTTAAATAAAATACAAAAAAAAAAAAAAAAAGGTAAAAGAAGCATTCCAGTGCTGCTGCTCTACTGCTGCCTCTTTGCAGCCACTTCCTGCCTGCATGTGTGTCCCCCACAGTGACTATTCATTGCTCTGGTGGGTTTCAGGTCACCAATACTGGAGCCCAGCTGCACAAAGAGCCGTAATGGCTGACAAAACACAGGGCTTCATCAGAGGACATAGAAAAAGACTCTTCTGCATATCCAGCTGCCTCATCTCCCCCCTCCTCCACCTCACAGCACACAGTAGAGCTGCACGACTCTGGCTAAAATGAGAATCATGAATTTATTGCTTAGAAGATCATGATTCTCTCATGATGGGCGGCACAGTGAAGTAGTGGCTAGCACTTTCGCCTGGCAGCAAAAGGGTTGCTGGTTCGAATTCCAACCATGACACTACCTGCCTGGAGTTTGCATGTTCTCCCTGCGCCTGTGTGGGTTTCCTCCAGGTACTCCGGTTTCCTCCCACACTCCAAAGACATGCTGGTAGGTTAATTGGATCCGGTCTAAATTGGCCCTAGTAGGTGTATTAGTAAATGTGAGTTAGGGACCTTAGATTGTAAGCTCCTTGAGGGTAAGGACTGATGTGAATGTACAATATATATGTAAAGCGCTGCGTAAATTGACAGCGCTATACAAGTACCTGAAATAAATAAAATAAATAATGATTCTCGCGGTGTGCCATCATTTCACATTATACAAAAAAATGGGCTTACTTTACTGTTTATTGTTAATTCGTTAAAGTGTATTTTTTTAAAAAAAATTGCATTTGAAGGCCGCTACGCAAATACCGTGTGACACAAAATATTGCAACCACCGCCATTTTATTCTTTAGGGTCTCTGATTAAAAAAAACACACACATATGTTTGGGGGTTTTAAGTAATTTTATAGCAAAAAATACTGGATTTTTACTTGTAAACAACAAATGTCAAAAAAGGTTTAGTCTTTAAGTGGTTAAACTTCCCTCATCTAGACCGAGTTCATCCCTTTGATAAAAGAACAAAAAGATACTTTTGTATCTTTTGTGTTTATAGGTATCAGGGATAGTGTGAGAACTTGGCAGACTGCCCAGGGTTTTGTTTATTTTTAACAGCTGTCAGCTAGCCTGAGGCAGAGAACTGCTCTTCACCGTGTTGGAGATACGGTTAGATAGTGAGGGGGGAGAAGGATAGTGTGCCACTCGCCCGGAGGAGATTTCTGGTCGCCATGGCGAACTGGCGCCTGGGGATGGTGGGGCCCTGCTTTAAAACAATTCAGGTCAAAGTTAGAAAATCAGAGCAGAAGTAAACTGCAGTCACCTAGTATTGTCTCACATACTCTGAGCGGTCTTCCAGGCCAGGAAAATCCAGAATCCTGTGGCACTCTATTATGCAAACAATAACTTACATTGCAGAGCCAGGGCTCTGGTCCGCCCCTTCCTGCATCACTGCAAAGCTTCATTCAGCCAAATGTCATAATAATGGCTCAAAATGTACAATTGCTAAACATACCCCGTTGCTTCCTAAGGACCGCCCGCGTACATAAACTGCGGCAGGGCAGCCCTTAAGCGCAAAATCACGTACCTGTGCGAAATTCCTGTGATCAGCTCTAGGGCGTGCGCATGGGCTGACGGAGCCCGGCTCCTGCTTTGACGCAGCGGGAGCCAATCAGCGGGCGCACACTTAACCCCTTGATCGCCCCTGATGTAAACTCCTTCTGTGCCAGTGTCACTGCATTTTTTTTTAGCATTGATCACAGTATTGGTGTCCCTGGTCCCCAAAAAGTGTCACTTCATGTCAGATTTGTCTGCCGCAATTTCGCTAAAAATCACTAATTGCCGCCATTACAAGTAAAAAAAATAAAAAGTTCATAAATCCCATATTTTGTAGTTGCTATAACTTTTGCACAAACCAGTCAATATACACTTATTGTTTTTTTTTTTGTTTTTTTTACCAAAAACATGTAGCAGAATACATATTGGCCTAAAAATCGATGAAAACTCGATTTTTTAAAAACATTTTTATTGGATATGTTTTATAGCAGAAAGCAAAAAATATTGTTTTTTTTTTCAAAATTGTCGCTCTTTTTTGGTTTATAGTGCAAAACATAAAAACCGCAGAGGTGATCAAATACCACCAAAAGAAAGCTCTATTTGTGGGAAATAAAAGGACATAAATTTTGTGTGGGTACAATGTCGCACAACCGCGCAACTGTCAGGTAAAGCAATGCAGTGCAGTATCACAAAAACATGGTCTGGTCAGGAAGGGGGTAAAACCTTCCAGAGCTGAAGTGGTGAAGAATTCCATCTGACTGGATTACTATCTGAAAATCTGGTGAAAGGGCTAGTGCCAAGATAGGAACCAGTTCATACAGATCAGCTCATTCTTATAGATTTTTTATTAAATGCACAAATCACACAATTCTATTGTAATCCCTGCACCAGAACAAGATCTACATTTCCCAGAATACGATCAGTTAATGTTGTAGCGTCAGGCTGACCATTTACATTACCAGACGGAGGATCTCTGGTGGGCCTTTGGTCTACGGTGGGCCCCCAAGTTTAATTTGCTTTAAAAATTCATACAACTGCCTCTAGTTATCACACATCCATCTATGATGTAGACTACTGTGGACAGGTGGTTGCAGGAAATGACATTTTATTTTTTTTAGATTTTTGGTTTTTTTGGTTGTTCAATTTTCACTCTGCTCCGTTATCCAAACAAAATCTTTGTGCAGTCTTGCATGCGTACACGTGGGTGGCTTTCCGCTGTCAGTGAATACTTCAAGCATGCAATGTCTAACTCTTAAATCTGTATTTTTTTTTTTGTTTGTTTTAGCATTTACTTAAAGAAATATTCTTAAAGAATTAGTGTTTTACATAAGAAGTTAAAAAACAAAAAAAAAGTTCTCAAACCTAAATATTGGCAAAATATAAAATCAAAGAATCGGTAGGATCATTGAAAAACATTACATTACTCTATCTAATCATTTCACAAAGCTTCAAAGACTTCCGACTATTAACATAGATTAACAAATTTTGGCGACCATAACAGATCGGTCAAAAATAGTGCAATTTTGCCAATAGAGAAAAAGGTGCCAATAATGGCTCCAAAAATGCATGTGATTGTGCCACAGTTTGACTGTGTTTATGGTGCATTTTTCATAGGCCATATGGCTTAAAAACTGCATCAAAAGCATAACATAAGTGCGTTATTGATGCGTTCTCAATGCATTTCAAGGCGGAGGTGCATTTTTTTTTAACTGACCAAAAATGCAGCAACAATTTTGACACAGACCAGTGTGAAGACATACATAGCATTTAAAGGGATGCATTTTTCTTGAGCTCTTCTTGTGCTAAAGGTGCAGATAAAGGCCGAAATAAATTCACATTCATGATATTAATTTAAAAGTTAAACAGAATACAATTAGATATAAAAATATTAAAAAAAAAAAACTGTCATTTTCGGTTTTGGCCAAGTACGTCCTGAAATTCCGTTTTTTTCGGTGCACCTCTATTTTACACTGAAAAATAACAGAGCAAGGCATAATTATTGATTGCATAATTACTAAGTAGCCATCTTGGTTTCTTCAGTATTATTTGTTTCAGAAGTTAGCTGCGTCCAGGACTGAATCTCACCCTCTGAAATGGACCCTAAAAAAGGAATTGCCCCCAAAATAAATTTGCCATGCATCCTGTAAGGTCTTCGCTACTGTTAATGACTATGATAGAGATATCGTTCTTCAACCCAGTTACAACTCAGATTGCATCACATGCAGCCCAGAGGATTCTCCCTGCCAACATACAGTGAATAAAAGAGACCTTCCCCAAGGCGGTCCTTATCTTTTCTTGACTACTTGGCGTGGCAGTGGCATGAAAATCCAAGCATTAACTTCGCCAAGGCCCTTTGGCTTGGCATTGCAGCAAAGACCATCAATATTTTAGATAAAACACTAGAGCTGGAATTGAGCTTCTGGAGCAGGAACACAACTGAAATAACATCTATCTAAAGATTAAGCTCCTTGAGGGTAAGGACTGATGTCAATGCACAATGTATATGTAAAGCGCTGTGTAAATTGACAGCGCTATACAAGTACCTAAAATAAATAAAAATAAAAAAAGCCTACATTTTTGTTGTAGGTTATAGTTAAATCCTAGGTCAGTTTTTTTTTTGTTTGGACATCCGTTTTCCACTGGGGAAATTTCCCATTTCTCACTGCTCTGTAGGCACAAGAGGAAATGAAAAGAAATCTCTCAAAATGTAAGGAAAATGTCCTATTACTTGTCACTGGAATAGTTGTCTCCATTGCAAGATTTCCAATTCCGCTCTATTTTTGTTCAGGTGAAAGCTCAAAAATAGAGAGTGAGAGTGAATTTCCCTAGCAAAGACACAGAGGGCAATAAAAATTTTCTAAAGGGAAAAGGGTGAAAGAACGTATGGCATCAAACCTGATATATGAAATTAATATAAAAAAATGCAATACTCATTTAATAAGCCCTAAAATAGAGACCATCACACACAAAAATATGTCTAATAGAAATGAATGCAAGCAACCCATATAGATCTATATTGAATAAACTATAGGACCCTTGAAATAATTCTCCGGTCTCGGGAACCCCTGCTAAAAATTAAAAATCTACAACTCATGATACATTAGTGTGATGGTCAATGGGAAGAATGCTCCTTACACTTGTGGTCATTGGGAAGAATTACCCCCTTACAGATAGCTAAAAAGATCAATGGTATCATTGGGAGAGGAAGAAATTTACCATTGCTCAAGGTACCCCTAGCAACCTCTGGAGGAACCCTAGGGTTCCAAGGAACCCTGGTTGAGAAACCCTGATCTAGAAGTACAATTACTCCCTTCGAACTCTCAAAATATAGGAATTTTTACTTGCCTGAAAATTCCTTATCTTACAGTACAGGGCTTGTATTCATATACCATGGATAATATGTAGGCTACTTTCAGGTGACTGAACAATTGCAACAAACTGGCTAGGGCTGCCCCATATAACCCTACTCATTCTGTAAGATTCACGTTTTTTAGCAAACAATAAAGAGTGATCAAGACACAGAGGGGAGGGGGCTGTACTGTACTCCAAGATAAGGAATTTATAGGCAAGTTAAAATTCCTATTATCTTAATCGCACAGTTCTGGATACAGGACTTGTATTAATAAACCATGGGACGTACCCAAGCAATAAACTGAGGGGTGGGCAACAACAGAGCAAAAAACTGCCAGCAGGCCAGCAAAAAGGGTTAAAAGGAGAAGTATAGCCAAAACTTTTTTGGTTGTACTTCTATAGATCATGAGTGCAGTTCGCTCTGCACTCCTGTGACCCATTTTCAGCTGTCAGCTGACTTCGCAGAACCAGTCCAGGCTCTGAAAAGATGATCGAATCCACCAAGATGCCTAGACCAACAGCTGGCTCTGCCTCTCAGTGAGCCGCTGAGATCTTGAGCCAGCCGCTCGTGCCCCTTCCACAGCCAAGAGCTCCAGTGAGCTCTCTGCAGCCTGTAGATCGAGAGCTGAGCAATCAGCAGTATTTGATCACTCAATAATTGGTCTGCAGCTGGCAGGGGACCAATGCTGTATCCACCTAGGTGAGTATATTTTTTTTCCATGAATCCCAAACTTGTCTTAAGAAAACTGAACAAACACTCAGATAACAGCTTGAAGTGCCTTCACCTTTACACCTTGAAGCTTGCAGCAATTAAGGCCTGAACATCTACCTGGTAGAATTTAGAGTACATGTGAACACAGAACCAGATCGCTGCCTTGCCAATCTGGGAAGCAGATACTTGATGCCGAAAAAGCCCAAAAGACACACAGACAGCCCAAGTGGAATAGACTTAAATAGGGAAAGGAATTATTCTTTACCTAAAAGGCATTGACCCCGGAAATAAGTTGTCTGATTTTCCTGGCAATAGTGAAGCAGGATACCCTTTACGAATAGAGACTATGGCTGCTATCTAGACCCTGACAGCATACAGGCGAAGTAGGGCAATATCCTTGGCATGATTTGTGGCAGGACAAAGGGAAGGAAGGACCATATCTTCATTGAGAGGGAAAGGAGACCACTATCTTGTCTGTGCAAAACAAGAAAGAATAAAGAGCCGTCAAATCAACATGCCTATTTAATGTAATGGGGACCAAGTAATAACCTTAGAAGTTAGGTCTTATAATGGAATGTCTATCTCGGTTCAAGGTGGGGGGGGGGGGGTCTCTGGTGTACAGAAAGTAGCAGGCTGAGGTTCTAAGGTAACACAGAATGTTGAATTGGGGGATTTAAATGAGCAACTCTCTGAAGAAAACTTTTGATTGGGGATTGTGCAGCAAGAGGCTTCTGGAGTTTAATGGATAAAGCAGAAACCTACCAATTAGGGGTACTCGGAGCTAGATGCGGATTAAGACCGGACTGAAGAGAGGCCAAAATAATAGCGTATAGAGATAGAATATTTCCCAAGTGAGCGAAAAATAGAGTATTCTCTAGAACTCAGCTTCCTGTCCTTGCACCAGGCAAAGAAAGCTTTCCATATGTGATGGCAAATTTTGCGGGAGTTTATTTTCTTGCTCTGAGTAATGTGGGAATGACAGGGTCAGAAATACCCCTATCCTTTCGAACATGGGTTTCAAAAGAATGTCGTTAAAGCCAGCTACTCGGAAGCAGGGTGGTATAGGGGGCCTTGGACCAGTAAGTCTGGACTATGTGGAAGAGTCCAAGGCCTGTCTGCCACAAGTCTGAGTATGTCTGAGTACCATGTTCTTTTGGGCCAATTTGGTGTGATGAAAAACACCTAAACCTGTCTCTTCTCTAGATTAGCAGTTGAGAAAGGATCTTCATCGGAGGGAAGGCATAAACCAGCTTGAACTCAGTCCACAAAGAATCACCAGAGCATCTACTGCAAAAGCTAGAGGATCCTGGTTTGGCCACTAATTTGTTCATATTGTTTTTTAACCTGGAGGCCAAGATGCCCAAATCCTGGCAGCTTGAAATCTGGTTTCCCCTTGACGGTTTTTTTTTTTACAGCCTAAATTAAGAGACTGGAGGGTGGTGTGGCATATTATGGTGTACAATCGATTTACGTACTACTGATGCACTATGTTTGCATTAGACTTGTGATTTGTTATTTTTTAAAACATTGTACTGTATTTCTGCTTTTATAATTTTCCGTTTTCCCCTCTAACTGGAAACAGGAGTTCAATATCAAGTAACGAGGACTGGCTAAGAATCCATACTTCTTTAATTCATCAAAATCATGAATCAGAAAGCTGAAACAGGAAATGGTCTATTTAAACTACAGAAACATAAAAGATAAACAGATATAGTGAGAGCTACAAAGCTGTATATTTCACTAGCAAACAGCACATTGAAGATAAGTGTGTTTAAGGTCTACTGATATCATTCCAACTGCTTTGCTGTTTCTAACAAAGTGTCTAGGGCACTATGGACAACTGTAGATAGATATAGAAGGTTAACTGGGCGTGGGCCAACTTCTACAGGTATTTTTCAGGCCAGCAGCATGCAAAAAACAGATACTGTGCTCAGTTCATTTACAATTCTCTTGGAGAAAATGGAGGAGGCAGGCACATTCAGATAGCTCAATATCTTATAAACAAACAAAAAAAAAAAAATAACAGGCCATGTTTTCTACCTGTCAGGTCAATATCGCCTCTAAGAGTAGGTCTGTAGGAACACACAGAAATGAGATCATCACTCAATCCCCCGCCGGGTGATCATCTCATGTCTATGGCCACCTTTAGTGTACAAAATTATTTAGTTTCTTGGAGTCCAATGAAAAGAAGAAAAAAACACTAGCTGACAAACAGATCAAAACCCTACCATCATTACCACTCTATTACCTTATATTATGTTAAAATTAATATATAAATGATAAAAAAAGCCTTTTCTTTCATGCAAACTAGTGTTCTGGCCTACTTCCAGTGCCAATCACTTAGCCAAAGGCCACATCAATAGTCATGTGATAATTGCTGTAGGTTAGGGACAGTTGTTCAAGCAGATAAAGCCAATCAGCAGAGATCAAGCGAGCAAAGGTTTATGATTTGGCTACATGGCTGACAGATGGAGTGCAAAGCACAAGTTTCTGTATGGCAAAATGTTTACCTCTTTTTTTAGAACATAAATTAAAATTGATAAAACACAATAGTTTGTATACAACTTCCAAGAATTCCCATCCTATGTGGGCAAGTCGCTGTTTCGAGTCCGAAACCAAATTACTGGCATCCGTGCAAAAGACTTTGGAGTTGGCCTGCCACGTGACCATGTAGGTAACTGTGGAGATGGAGATGTGTATATATAAAATATTATAAATATATATCTATATCTCTATCTATCTATATCTCTATCTATCTATCTATCTATAATTATATATATAATATTTTATTATATCTTTTCCTGTGACTACACTGTAGAAATGGCACTTTGCTACAATGTAAAGTAGTGAGTGTACAGCTTGTATAACAGTGGAAATTTGCTGTCCCCTCAAAATAACTCAACACAGTCAACGTCTAAACCACTGGCAACAAAAGCGAGAACAGAGAACACCCCTCAGTGAAAATGTCCAAACTGGGCCCAATTAGCCATTTTCCTTCCCCAGTGTCATGTGACTTAAATTTGGTGTTATTGCTCTCACTCTCTCATACTGGTCACTGGAAGTTCAATGTGGCACCTCATGGCAAAGAACTCTGAGGATCTGAAAAAAAGAATTGTTGCTCTACATAAAGATGGCATAGGTTATAAGAAGGTTGCCAAGACCCTGAAACTGAGCTACTGCACGGTGGCCAAGACCATAAAGAGGTTTATCAGGGCAGGTTCCACTTAGAACAGGCCTCGCCATGGTCAACCAAAGAGGTTGAGTGCACCTGCTCAGCGTCATATCCAGAGGTTGTCTTTGAGAAATAGACATATGAGCGCTGCCACCATTGCTGCAGAGGTTGAAGGGGTGGGGTCAGCCTGTCAGTGCACAGACCATACGCTGCACACTGCATCAAATTGGTCTGCATGGCTGTCGTCCCAGAAGGAAGCCTTTTCTAAAGATCACGCAAAAGTAAGCCCGCAAACAGTTTGCTGAAGACAAGCAGACTAAGGACATGGATTACTGGAACCATATCCTGTGGTCTGATGAGACCAAGGAAAAACTTTTTTTGTTTAGATGGTGTCAAGCCTGTGTGATGGCAACCAGGTGAGGAGTACAAAGACAGGTGTGTCTTGCCTACAGTCAAGCATGGTGGTGGGAGGGTCATGGTCTGGGGCTGCATAAGTGCTGCTGGCACTGGGGAGCTACAGTTAATTGAGGGAACCATGAATGCCAACATGTACTATGACATACTGAAGCAGAGCATAATCCCCTCCCTTGGGAGACTGGGCCACAGGGCAGTATTCCAAGATAACGACCCCAAAACACACCTCCAAGATGACCACTGTCTTGCTAAAAAAGCTGAGGGTAAAAATGATGGACTGGCCAAGCATGTCTCCAGTCCTAAATCCTATTGAGCATCTGTGGGGCACCCTCAAATGGAAGGTGGAGGAGCACAAGGTCTCTAACATCCACCAGCTCTGTGATGTTGTCATGGAGGAGTGGAAGAGGACTCCAGTGACAACTTGTGGAGCTCTGGTGAATCCCATGCCAAGTATGAACAAGAACAATACACTGCTCGAGCCAGTAGGGAGGAAACCTGTGGTTATATCCGGGTGCTATTCTCGGCTCGCTGCCGTGTGCATTGGAAGAAAACAAGGTGAAACAGCACTCCACGGACAATAATAAAGCTTGCTGTTTATTGTCAGGCAATGCAGGTAAGATATAACGTAGACGCGTTTCACTCGTCTATAACGAGCTTAATCATTACCAATGCCAAGAGTTAAGGCAGTGCTTGAAAATAATGGTGGCCACACAAAATATTGACACTTTGGGCCCAATTTGGACATTTTTACTCAGGGGTGTACTCACTTTTGTTGCCAGCGGTTTAGACATTAATAGCTGTGTGTTGAGTTGTGTTGAGGGGACAGCAAATTTACACTGTTATACAAGCTGTACACTCACTACTTTACATTGTAGCAAAGTGTAATTTCTTCAATGAGATACTGTATATACACATATATGCATATGTAAACAGCACATATAAAATGAATGCTAAGAACACAGAAACCCAACTGCATATGTTTACTAGCAAATGCTTAGTTGATGAAATCTGTTAAAGTTAGTGATAGTTTTCCATCATTCATTTTGTGTAAATGGATGTTTTTCAGTCACCTGTCCTTTTTATCTAAGGCACATGACCCCACACACAATCTGCATTAGTCATTGGAAATACTGTAGTCATCACTATGTAGGCACAATGATTTTTGATAAGGCAACATTCTCCCATTCAGTATGCAAATCTTAATTCCATTACACAGAAATGAAATGTGACAAATACCTAAAGACAACATATCAGTCTACCTACAAGTCTATAGCACCCGTTGGCTGGTGGAGGTTATTTTCCAATGTCCCTGCACAAAATTGACTGCTATCCTGTGAGTAGCCCATAGTAAAAACCACAGCTCAACTGCCTGTTTTTACCCCCACCCCCAATGTGAACGGAGTCACGGAATCACCCTATATTAAAGAACAGGTTACCCCAGCATTCCAGATTCCTGTATGTGCCTGCTGTATCATGTACTTGCATGAAAAAGTATCCTGTTCTCTGTCTATTGCTTCCTTTGCGATAAAGCCCTGGTGTTCCTGCCAGTCCCTTTGCTTCCCTATTAAAAACTGACCAAACTAGGCACGAAAGCACAACGTGATCAGTTCTCTAGCTGTGCTAGAAACTCTGCCTGCTCTCCTCTCATGATCAGACTTGTGCTGACACCCCCCCCCCCCCCCCACAGTAATTCGCTAGGAAGACCAGTGTGCTGCTGCTTCTCCTCCCCCAGCTCTCTGATCTCCTTTTGCATCTTAGAACAGAGGGTATGTGATCACTTATAACTAAGGGGAAAATGTGTTTTTAATGTTTTTCATATACACACAAATGTCTAGCCATTCATTTGTATTTTAAACTGAATGGGCTGTAATACAAGGGGAGGGTTTACATATACTTTAAATGTTTGTGCAAAAAAAAATCCCGCTTGAATGGTATTCCCTAAGCTCAATCAGTTTTAGGTCACATAAGAAAATACCTAGATCACATGACTTGCCATGCATTGTGCCTTGCAGGACAAGTATTGCAAGGCTTTTTTTTTTTTTCTAACAAGGAAGCAGGGTAGATATGATAGGGGTGTTTTCAATATTTGTCTGTTATAAAAGGGGTAGATATTGTATCTTTTATAGAAAACTGTACCACGTGTGCATCTATTCCCATATATGGCCAAGAACTAAGAATAAAAAAAAAAAAAAAAAAAAAAAAAAGAAGCAGCATCAGGACATGTACTCTCCTCCAGGACTGATACAAGTGGATTTGGATATTCTGGCAAACTATGCATGTTCACTACCTATAAGCTTATCTGTATGGCTGAGAACTTAACAAGTCAGTAAAGGTCAGTGTATGAGGATGACGCTGCATGTACTGCTTATAGGCAGATATAGTCACATTACCAAGGAATGCTGAGCTCAGCTGCTTTTCTAAACTATCCTTCTAACATTACTTGTATGCAAATCTTTAAAGATGTTAAAGTAGAACTCCAATAACCACCGTTTGGATCTAAAATGGCCACTTGCCTGCTGAGTAGGTTTGCCCAAAATTATCTTTTCTTATACTGTATGTAAAAGCAGACCTTAGCAGTAAAACGGGGTCCATGTTAATCATATAAGCAGGCCACAGGTTGGGATAGCAGCATCATGAAAAACAGCAAACATTAAACGTTACAATAAAAAAAAAAAAAATAGGATTCTGCCATGACCTGGTTCGAGGTCATGTGACATGGAGCCTCTGCAGAAGGGCCGTGATTTCAGTAAAATTCTTCAGTGAAAGTAAATGACGGCTCTTTGACGCAGGTGCCAACAATGTAGAACGTCTGGTCATATAGCATGCACCTGGTGTATCACAGGACTTGCTTTTGAAAGTAGTTTGATATATTTTTGCTGCTTTTCAACCCCCCCCCCCCCATATGCTTACACATTTAATGGTTTAAAAAGAAAGTTTGGGCTTTATATACAATTTCAAATTATGGTGAAGGGTTGGCCCACAGCTGAGTTGAAGCATACATATCTCCATTTCTGCTTTGGCATAGAAGCCATAGAGCTTGCACTCATCCTATTTAGTTACTAATCTGCATGTTAGATAGACACCCATTCATTATGCATGAACCAATTATATGCATGTTCCCCTTCATGACTCACTTCCTTCTTTTTCTAGATTGCATCTTCCATTCCTTTACTCAGGTGTAAGATAGGTCCTCTAGTCGGACCTGCTGTTTTTTTTTTTTTTGGGGGGGGGGGGGGGTAAGATAAAGAAGTCCAGTGTTGGATGACATAATGGTCACTAGGTTTGTTATAATTCCATTATTATGCCTATAGGTTGCCTGGGTGGGTGGGTGCTGTCCTGCTTAACCATTCTGCCGAATGTACAAAGTAGGCCTGATACAAGGCCCACGTGTTGTTTGACCTATTGGTGGCCTATAAACGAATATGTTTCTCTGTTACAGTCTCTAATACCCATTGGCGGCTCTCCATGGATTTAGGTCTTAATTCCCTTAAAATGCTATCGTTGAAGACTTCTTGTTTACAGGTCTATGTCGTGAGAGCCATTTTGCCTCTCTCGTATTACATTACAACATTTAACTGTAATTCTGAAATTTGAATAAACAGATTGAAACAGACTTCTAACTTAAAGAGTAACTCCACTTTTGTTGTGAAAAACCAATCCCCTCTGGGTGATCAATATACATTGTAAGGACTCTAACAAACTTTGTTGCAGATTCTTGCCTGTTTCTGCTCAGAAGTCTGCAGAGTAAATCTGAATGGGAGTGACTTTTTAATTTGTAATCGGCCGATTCACTTGCAGTGTTCTTATGAGGAAAATGTTGGGTCCGAATCCCTTTAGAAGTGATTAACCCTTAGATCATCTCACCAAAAATAAATTTTTTGTTGCAGAGGATGCCTAAAATCTGACTTGTATCTCAGTAGAGACTTCCAGGAAAATCAGTGATCCAATCATACAAGTAGAAAGTGATATTTATGAGGTTTTATATATACTAATGCTGTACAAAATTACAGCGCTGCAATTTGAAAAGGTAATTTTTAAAAACATCAATTACAATAGGACTTGTGTAGCAACTGTGTATGCTAGGTTATTTTTTTTTATTTGGTATTTTTCCCATGAAAGTGGAGTTACCCTTCAATTATTTTGATAATTTACATTTTCACTACTGTCTTTCTGGAGTCTTTTTTCAGTGCTAGGCAAACTTAAGTCTGACACAGTGAGGATCACAGAACACTGTCTTTTGTTGGTTTTGTTGTCTCGTAATGTCACCATATCTAACCAGCATAAATTGCAAACCTGGTGACTTAAATCTAAAGATTATTTTTTGAGGGGGTGCAACACCATATACATTAAAGTTCTGTCCCCCCTCCAAAAATTAAAAGTCAGTAGCTACACATATTGTAGCCGCTGACATTTAATATTAGGACACTTACCTGTCCTGGAATCCAGCAATGTTGGCACCCCAGTTGATGTTTCCATCGGCTTTTGGGTGCTGCCATTGCCAGTAAGGAAACATGGCAGTGAAGCCTTGTGGCTTCACAGCCGATTCCCCACTGTGCATGCGCGAAGCACTCTTACTGGCCCAGCAGCGGGGGAAGGAGGAGGGAGGCTGAATTTCTAACGTACCTTGCATACAGCGAGGTACCCAATACCCCCCGAAAGGTGCCTATTGTGGCACTGGAGGGGGGGTGGGGTGGGGGGGGAGGAATCAGATAAGCGGAAGTTGCACTTTTGGGTGGAACAATGCTTTAAGAGTAATAGTGTATATATCTCATATGTAGGCAGCTGCTTCTGCTAGAAATCATCCCTGCAGTGTCGCTTCAACGCCGTAAGATACTGCCCTGAGCGGCCATCTTTTGGCACTGTGAGAACATCCTCTGCTACTAAAAAAAGTTGTGCCACTCACTTACCCTTCTGTCCTCTTTGCCATTCACAGACCTCGTACTCAAACTCCCACAAGGTATCGCATTCTGTGAATGGAGGAGAAGCAGTTGAATGACAAGATCTGCTCCGCCCATTCATAATACGTAATGCAATAGGGGAAATATGAATGGTGGAGAAGGCAGAAGGGGGTGGGCGAGCAGTGCAACTTTTCTCAGTAGCAGCTGCTGCTATTAACCTTCACATGACTGGAAGACAGCCACTAAGGGCAAAATCCGGTGGCTGTGAAGGAGATACTGCAAGGATGATTTTTGGCAGAAGCAGCGCCTACAAGTGTCAGGATACACCAGTTAACCCCATACAATACATTTATATGCTAAACCTCTGCTTTTATGTGAACTTTTTTTTTGAGAAAAACATGAAGGCTACCATTACTACCCTAACTGTAAATGCTAGTTATCCGGCTGTCATGGTGAACCTCTTGCTTTAATATTATGTGTCACTGTGCTGGAACAGGTATGCAGATAGGGACTTCTGACTTACAGGATATGCGTACTAATTGTGGGCTAGTTATTCGAAAACAAAATGCCAGTGGGTGTGGGCTGCTAAGCAGCATCTTCATGAAAAGGGCAACCATGGCAGTCCTTCTGGTTCTTTCAGGAAAGGTTTAGAGGGTCAGGGTTTAATTTCCTTTGGGACCTTTACAGCCATCCAGGACCTTTATATGGTAAATTTCCCCTACTTTCACTACATCCATCGCTGAACAGTGAATTCTCCATAGCTGTGTTATTGGTGGTGGCAAACATCGCAATGCTGGGTGCCAGAAACTGGTAAAGAAATGGTCAGGTAGAGCAACTCGTTTACTTCAGTTTGATCTCCATTTTACTAATGATGACCAAAGCACCGCACTATAAAACGCTTTCTCCTCTAATCAGTGTTGCTGCCACTTAAGAAATAAAACATTAATACTAAAGTTGAATTAATAAGTGCAAAAATCCACAGTAGCACAATCAACAAAGTAACACACGCACGCACACACACACACACACACACGCACGCACGCACGCACGCACGCACACATATATTTTTTTTAATGCGTTTTTACTTTGTTGATTGCACTACTGTGGATTTTTGCACTTATTAATTCACCTTTAGGCCTCATGCACACAGGATGTTTTTGACTTTTTTACAGCAGCTGTTTTTAGCAGCAGACATTTTTTCCTACAGTCAATAAACTCCCCAACGTGTTATCCTATGTGTTTATGCACACATAGGCGGTTATCAACGTTTTTTGGCAGGGACGTGTTTGAGCTGTAAAAGGAGATCAAGACCAGTGGGCTCTGAGCGACATTTCTTCAGCTGTAAAAGCACTCAAACGCTCAA
>BLSH010163600.1:444417-454610 GCA_018402905.1 Glandirana rugosa
AAAAAAAAAAAAAAAAGAGAGGCACATACACACACACACACACATATACATACACACACATATACACATATATATTTTTTTTAAATGCGTTTTTACTTTGTTGATTGCACTACTGTGGATTTTTGCACTTATTAATTCACCTTTAGGCCTCATGCACACAGGATGTTTTTGACTTTTTTACAGCAGCTGTTTTTAGCAGCAGACATTTTTTCCTACAGTCAATAAACTCCCCAACGTGTTATCCTATGTGTTTATGCACACATAGGCGGTTATCAACGTTTTTTGGCAGGGACGTGTTTGAGCTGTAAAAGGAGATCAAGACCAGTGGGCTCTGAGCGACATTTCTTCAGCTGTAAAAGCACTCAAACGCTCAAAAACACGGCCACCAACGTTTTTGGACATTTTAGATCAATTGAGGAGAGAAAAAAAAAAAAAAAAATGCTGGCCCTTTAAAAACGTGAAAAAACTAAAAAAACGCTGGTAATATAACACTAATAAAAGCTGAAAAAAAATCACTGATAAGCTACTGAAGTTTTTAAGACTTTTTTTTTTTTTTTTTTTTAACGTCCTGTGTGCATGAGGCCTTAGTATAAATGATCTCCATTTTAACTTTGTATAGACATTCCCAGTGTCCAATAATCTGTTTATAAAGATATTGTTCAGACCATTTTCTAACCAGGCAGATCATTTTTTGCTGTGAAAACTGCCCTCTGGGGGCCCACGGTTATAGACATTCAATTTTTGACAGATCTGGCATTAACTATGGGAACCGTCAGGGTGTGCACATTTCTCGGGCAATCTCAGAAAGGGGTGCAAGGGTTGTATTACTTTTCTAATCCATTTACAAACACAAATACACAAACATCCTGTGCTCAGAACACAAACATACATTTATAAATGGCGGACAGGAAGTCATTCTGCAATCACCCTGGTGCAAGCTTACCTGACGGACAGGGTAAAGTCACCTGGATTGCTTTTGCTAGGACGAGCCAGGAAGCTCCCATGGACTCCATGTGTCAGGAGGAGTGTTTCAGCTTCCAGTCCATTGATATTTGGATGGAACCATCTGAAAACAGAAAAAGTTTCTGTAAATTATTACTGAAAAATTACAAAGGTGGCATACTTTGCCATATGCTTGTTCAATACAATAACTGTTTTGACTGAAATGTGCACATTTAAAAAATATTATCAGTACAGGTTTCTGTTAAAGTTTAACAAAAAGGCAAAACTTTTTTGTGGAATGGAGAGGGATTAGAACCCTTATCAGGTTTTGATTTTTAACATTTTTATTGTGGAAATGAGAGTTCACAATTTACAAAGAGATCATAAAAAAAGGAGGAGAGGGAAGTCCTCCCCTCAATGAAAGTGTATACATCTTACATGAGAATAGGTATAGAGTTACATTTTGATGATAACGCCCCTTTCACACGGACGGATAGAATCCAGCTTTTAGCTGCGGATAGATGAAGTTATCTATCGCAGCTATACTGTGACAATGCTTTCCTATGGCCCCTTTCACTCTCTGCATTTAGCAACGGCTTCATTACAGATGATTTAGAACGATTCAAAAAAATGGATTGGAATGCGTCCAGGAACGAGGTTATGCAGCTATCTGCACGTATCTGCACATACCTGCAGCTAGCTGCAGGTAAACACTGTGTCATCTACGGATAGCAACAAGCATAGAAAATCAATAGGATGTAACTGTGGCTAATCGGAATGTACAAATCGTTGTGATTTGCAGTCTGGTATCTGGCTTGCATTTAGCAATGGCAGAACAGCCACCCGTGTGAAAGGGGCCTTACATTCTTAGCGGAGAAAGGAGAAAAGTGGTGTCTGGAGTGAGGGGGTAGAAACAAGGAAGGGCAGAAGGAGGAAAGTAGAGAAAGAAAGAGGACAGAGAACTTGAGCATACAGGATAACGTGGCTTATCCTCATCAGGTTTTTATTGCTGCCTGTGCCTCCGTTAAAGTAGATCCACCCTCTCTATTTGTCCTGTTTACCATGATCATTAAAAGTGAACGTTAAAGAAAATCACAAATTTTGGGTTGTCCCCACAAAAGTAATAGAGAGGAAATCTTCCAATGGGGACACTAGTTCTGTTGACCTGGGGGTTCCCAAGGAATTGCCTTAATTTGCAGATATTTCCTCAAGGGAAATCTACCCAATGGGACACAGATGGTGAAAAAAAAAACCCTCCCTACTGTATCCAAAATGAAAAAAGTTATGCCTATAGTTCCTGCCCGCCGTATATTAAAATGAAGGACAGGCAGGAGCACTCTCGTTTTGGGAGGACATCATATGATGTCCTCCCATTCTCAGTACGGCTATCGGTGAGGCGCCGTGTCTGACACAGCGCTTCACCAATCACGGTAAAGAGCCTATGACTTAGGCCCTTTAAACTGTGATCAGCTGATCACAGTGTAAACAGGAAATATCAATTATCGGTAGTCCTCTCCTCATGCTGACAGCACCTACCAGTGTCCCTAAGAGCTGCCTATCAGTACCCATCAGTGCCACCTATCAGTGCTGCATATTATCTATCGTTCGTACCCAATTCACACATTACATGCACCTGAACTTCCTTTTTATACGTGCGTAACACGTCACTACGTTCGGCTTGGTCGTACGATCGGTTAGTGCATGGCAGTACGCGAGATACAACAGCCAACATACAATTAGGGCCGCTCAGACGTACAAGCGTCGCATCGTGTGTACGAGGCTTTATACTAATCACAAGTTAGATAATTGAGATGTGTTAGATTCTATGGCCTCCAACCAAGTATGCCAAATTTTGAGTGTCAGCATTTTTGAGCGTTTATGAGTGTTTTTAAGCTTTCAGCGGTTTTTTGTGGTCAGAAGAACAACTCTTGAATGCGATTTTAGGGCGTTCAGACAACAGCCCATCAACGCCACTGCTGATAGACAATAAATGTCCATGTGTGCATGGACACATAGGATAACAGAAGGGCATTTATGGGGTGTCAAAAAAAACAAAACAAAAAAAAAAATGTCCAAAAACGTTTTTTTAGTCAACAAAAAAACACGGCTTCTAAGGGAGCTTTCCTAAGGGGGGGGGGGGGGGGTCCTTTACTATGCATTAATCTGAGCGTCAATCGTTAACAGGAAGGGCCACACATCTACTTTACTTGCATTGTTCTGTTAACGTAATCTGCCACAAAGCTGGGCAATGCAAAGTGAGCACGTGAAAAAATATTTAGCAGAGCTACCTTGTGTGAACACCAGATGTAAAAAAAGAACCAGTAGATCCAAATAAAAAGGAAACTGAATTTATATTCAAATCATGACTTTCTATAGAAAAGTCAAGCCCGGCCCTGCCCCTTTCTGTCACTGAAGCTTTGCATTTTGATGCTTATCCCTACCGGGTATCAAAGAGGCCTAGGAGGTTGGAGATGTCAGAACGGAGTTTGAGATCTACAGAACAATTAATGATTTGACAGAATTCAACAGTCTGTAGCTCTATATCCACTAATCGTGGCTTGTGGATTTTCATATTCTCTCCTTGTACATTTTCCACCATATGTGCATTTTAGGTTGCCCAGCTTTATGACAGGTTTACTTTAATGAGTTGCACAAGCATTAAAAACGAAGGATTTTCTAAGGACTGCATTTCGCCAACTTTATTAATGGGCTTTTTGTTGAATTTTATGTGTCACTCCATATTAAATTACTTTTAATGAGTGTTTCCAAGCTTTTGAAAACCCAGCCAGAACACTCTGCCCTTAATTTCCTACACATTTACCGCCTTGTCTTCTCTGAGCCCTTATAGCAGATACATACCCGATGTGCTGGTTAGAACAGCATATTTGATTTAGTGCCTATTAATATCTTAGGCCGAGCGGTACATAAATTCTGAGCCATGCCATGTACCACCTACACCAGGGATGTGTACCACTTGCTATACACGTCCCACACTTCTGGAAAAATGACAGATGACTACCCCCTTTCTTCCTTTAGCTACATGTAAAGAAATTGGTCTTTAAGCAAAACACCTTTGGCTGTCTTCCATCTATTTCCTGAATGCATTTTACTTTCATGATTTTCTTACGGTCACAAGACTTTTTCTTCTTATATTGTATGGAGTTACTATATACACTATATTGTCAAAAGTATTGAGACACCTACCTTTACACGCACATGAACTTTAACCACTTCAGCCCCGGAAGGATTTCCCACTTTAGGACCGGAGCCCTTTTTGCGATTCGGCGCTGCGTCGCTTTAACTGACAATTGCACGGTTGTGCGACGTTGTACCCAAATGAAATTTGCGTCCTTTTTTCCCACAAACAGAGCTTTCTTTTGTTTGATCATCGCTGCGTCATTTCTGATCGCCGCTATAAACAAAAGAGCGACAATTTTGCAAAAAAACCCCAAATTTCTTACTTTTTGCTAAAATACAAATCCAAAAAAAAAAAAATATAAAAAAAACATTTGTTTTCACAATTTTTGGCTGATTTATATTCTTCCTCATATTTGCGATTAAAAAAAAAAAAAAAATCGCAATCGGCGTTTATTGATTGGTTTGCGCAAAAGTGGCCGCGTTTACGGATGATGAGAATTAATTTTTGGGGTTTTTATTTTTCTTTTATTAGTAACGGCGGCAATCTGCGATTTTTAGCGGTACTGCGATATTGGGGCGGACATGTCGGACCATTTTGACACTTTTTTGGAAGTGATCACATCTTCCGTGTAGAGAAAGGCTGTGTTCACAGCCCTTCCCCCTTCACAGAACAGAGGTCCGTGTTTACTTACACGGACCTCCGTTCTTTCACTCCGGGGGGGGGGGGGCATCGCGGGTAGCCGGCGGTGATCGAGGCCGCCGCACCCGCTCCCTGGCCCTCCCCGAACAGTGAGCACATGGGCGCGCCTCCGGCGGCGCGTGCGCTCACAGTGCGCGATCTTGCAGCCGCCGTCAGATGACGGCGATTTGCGATATTGCACCACTTTGTCGCAGTCAACCTGCGGTTGGCGGTCGGCAAGTGGTTAATGGCATCCCAGTCTTAGTCTGCAGGGTCCAATATTGAGTTGGCCCACTGTTTGCACCTAGAACAGCTTCAACTCTTCTGGGAAGGCTGTACACAATGTTTACGAGTGTGTCTATGGGAATGTTTGACCATTCTTCCAGAAGCGCATTTGTGAGGTCAGGCACGGATGTTGGACAAGAAGGTCTGGCTCACAGTCTCCACTCTTATTCATTCCAAAGATGTGCTATCAGGTTGAGGTCAGGACTCTGTGCAGGGCAGTTAAGTTCCTCCACCCCAAACATGCTCATCCATGTCTTTATGGACCTTGCGTTCTGTACCAGTGAGCAGTCATGTTGGAACAGGAAGGCGCCATCCCAAAACTGTTCCCACAAAGTTGGGAGCATGAAATTGTCCAAAATGTCTTAGTATGCTGACGCCTTAAAGTGATTGCAAAGGTGTGTGTTGTCTAAAAAAAGAAAAACAAACATGTCATACTTACCTGCTCTGTGCAAGGGTTTTGCACAGAGCAGCCCTGATCCTCCTTTTCTGGGGTCTCCCGGCGGTGCACCTGGCACCTCCACTTCATCGGGTGCCTCCACGGGAGCCACTTTCCATGGGGGCACCCGTGCGGGCATGTTCCTGAGTCCTGCTGCTGCGTCTATTGACACAGACAGCAGGACTTGGTCCCGCCCCCCAGCTCCCATGTCCTTGGATTTGATTGGAAGCAACAGGAGCCAGTGGCTCCTACTGCTATCAATCTATCCAATGAGGACCCGAGACAAAGGTTGGAGCTGCAGGGCTCGTTTTTGTCGCTGGAACAATCAGGCTCAGTTAAGAAAAATGGGGGGCATCTGCAGCACAGAAGGTTTTTGCACTGTAATGCATAGAATGCATTAAGGTGAAAAACCTTGAGACTTTAACACTCCTTTAAGAGTTCCCTCCACTGGAACTAAGGGGCCAAGCCCAACCCCTGAAAAACAACACCGCACCATAATCCCCCCAAATAATTTGGACCCATGCACAAAGCAAGGTCTATAAAGACCAAGGATGAGAGAGTTTGGGGTGGAGGAACTTGACTGGCCTGCAGAGTCCTGACCTCAACCCGATAGTAAGAATTAGAGTGGAGACAGTGAGCCAGGCACTCTCGTCCAACATCCTAACATCAGAAATGCGCTTCTAGAAGAATGGTCAAACATTCCCATAGACACACTCCTAAACCTTGTGGACAGCCTTCCCAGAAAAGATTAATCTGTTATAGCTGCAAAGGGTGGGCCAACTCAATATTGAACCCTACGGACTAAGACTGGGATGCCATTAATGTTCATGTGCGTATAAAGGCAGGCTCCCCAATACTTTTGACAATATAGTATATAAAGTGAACCTTTACAAAGGATAAAATAGCCAAAGTTGGAGTGAAGTTGCAAAACTGGTACAGCAGTGTGCGTCCTTTCACCTTTTTCAGAGCTGCCCTGGTCTGCACACCCCCACTTCCCACTATGGAAAAACCCCATACCATACCGGTTTTTGTTTTTTTAAAAGTGCTAAAAATGTGTAGGAACCGCAGGGTGACCCTTTGCTTTTCCTGCTTTTTCCTTACTACAAGCTTACATTAAAAGTATGAATCAACACTTCAGAGATGGACGAGGATGTCTACTAAACATGAAAACATTCCTAATCCAAACCTAGAACCACTTCCTGTTAAGATAAGACAGAAGCAGTTAAGTAGTTAGGTGGACCGCACAAGAAGTTTAGGTGTCCTCTGACCATGCAAACATTTGACGCACAGATGGCTGACCTGCTGGACTGTATACGTATTCTTGAAACCATTTAAATACAAGCCCCACACACTATAAACAGACATGCAAGCAGCTTAGGATGCAGTCAGAGGTGATTCGGTATGTCTATGAATAAAAATGGGCAACTGTGGCTTTATGGATCGATCGCAGCATGTATAGCTGGCAGGCACAGAAGGCTGCAGTAAGGCCGACAGCAAGACACAGGAACTGCAGTCATTCATTTTAATGGCACTTTCCTGCCAAACTAGAACATTTAAAGCTGAATTCCTGAGAAATATAAAACGCAATTTACTCCAGTTATGTATTCATTTAAAATAATAGTAAAACGTATTTTGAAATACAGCTATTGTGAGTATTATTTTTCCCTGGCTGTTGAATAGCCAGGGCTCTTTTGGCTTGCACAGTGCTGTCAGTTTGATGCTGAAAGCTCTCAGTTTGAGAGAGTAGAGTGATGACCTTATTGTGCTGCTGCCCTTGTATTGTCAAATCAGTAGCCGTAGGTGGTCCGAGCGATATTTCTTAAAAAGAATACGCTTTTTTTCTACACGTTTTTATTTTTTCTTAAAGTGGATGTAAACCTACCACTCACCCAGTATAAACTAATAGCACAGTATTAATGTATATATACATGCAAGCCTCCTGCATGTATCCCTACCTTGCAAATGTCACCCCTTTCAGCAGTAGCAGCCTTGCAAAGCACTGGAATCATTGGGTGTCTCTCTTTGCTGGGGCTTGGTGGGTGGAGTTGTGATGTCACAAGACTTCCCACCTAGCTGTATAATGAGAGCTGGAGGAGATGAGGGGGGGGGGGGTGTAAAGCTCTGTATGCAGGAGATAAGTAAATGACAGGACAGCACAGGATGAAACTACTGCTTTTTCCAAGGCATTACTCAGTGTTGGATTAACTCTTCGTGGCAAGATCAGGCACAGATGACAGGATGTCCTCTCCTGAACAAGGTAGAAGTGTCAGAAAAAATAAATAAATAAAAAACAGGTTTGCATCCACTGTAAGTGTTCTTTTTTTTTTTTTTTTTTCACACTTTTCTACATTTTCTCATTTATTAAACAGACAGAATTTAGCCATCTCTACAGATTGTGCCATGATAAGGTAACACTAAAACATAATCTGATGCAACACAGTATGCAGAACTGCTAGTCCATCACTGCAAACATGCACCCTACTTTATAGCAGTTTATAAGTATATCCCTTCATAAACCTCCAGATAGGAGTGTAACCTTACAGCCATATCCTCGCAATACCGAAAACCCAAAGTGCAGTGTGACGGCGACATTGCACTCCCTCCGCCATCACGGACACATCCCTCTATGAGCTCTCCGCACTGATAGCCCTGCTCTTGAATGACACAGCATTTATCAACTTACATGATATAAATACTTTGGGTGCTGGTTTATTGAATAACCTATATACTTTACATTTATTTATTAAAAATTTCAGGAGGTTAAAAGTTACAAAAAATAGAATATTGACATAAATGGTTCCAGAGAACACAGAAGGATAACATTGAGTGGATCGTAATGAATACTATAGCATTACAAATAAATGAATAATTAAGCAAATTATGTCCCTGAGTGTGGATCCAAAAGACAATGAGAGTCTAAGCTGGGTATAAAGTATTCGAATTTTGAATGAAAACTTGTTTAAAAATTCTGAGGGAAATTCGCAGAAAATTCAAATGTTGTTTGAAAGTAATTCAAGATATAAACTGCTTTTAACATTCAATTTTACAATGAATGGACAAATGAAAACTATGCAAGTATGTTAGTACAAGCAAAATTTTCCACCCTGCTGCTTCAAATTTTCCCAATCACTGCAGTCGAAAACAAAGGTCGAATTGACCCCAATAATGATTAAAAGAATGGACAAAATGTTCTTACAACAAAAAATGTTGAACAAAATTTTACTAGTGTATACGCAGGTCTAGACTTTATGGGAATATCACAAGTCTACTAAACATCGATCACAATTCCCCAATTCCAAGTCTTTTTTGAAATTGGACATAGTGCCTGGGAAATTTGCTGTTACCTTTTCATTGGAGAACGCCCAACAAAGTCTGGTTTTTACTTTGTCAATTAAAGTGATTTAGATAACCAAGCCTTCTTCACTATAGTTTGTTTTGTGGCATCAAAACGTGAGTTATAAGTTTTCATATACACACACACACATATATATATATATATATATATATATATATATATATACACATATACACACACATACACCAGGGTGGATAAAAATCAATGATTTTTTTTTTTAAAAATCTGATTTTTTTTATTTAATTTTATTAAAATTAAATTTTATTTTAATAAAATGCTTTTGAAGTAAAAATCTATCCAAAGATAGTTTTCTATTTAGGATACATTAATAATTTAGTTTATTCAGCATGAAATTGAGCTTCGTTATGTAGCATGAGGCTGCATATTCTGCAATATTTACATTTTTGGTGAACTCATCCAATGAATCCAAGCTCTGCAAGCTGAGATAACATGCACTGCATTGATACATTCACACAATTTCACAGTAACCGTGAGATAAAACAAAGTTCCGGAATATTCCTTTATCCCATTGTTTTGCAAATCTATGTACACTATAAACTGTATGATTGAATCGGTTCTGATATCGCTGTTTTACTAATCTGACCGCTTATTATTCTAAATAGGGAACCTTCATTTTGTTTGCAAATATTAAAGATTCTAACTACCAGCAAGAATAAGTCCTTACATTTAAAGGGCACCTGTCATTTCAGATCCATCATAGCATCGCCTGTTAGCGAGCATCCACTCACCTGCTGCCGCAACATCCTTCACCTTGTTGTGTCACTGCCGCAGCACCAGCCGTCCCATTAAAGTGAATGGGACTGTTGGTGAGTCAACAGCGGGTCAGAGGAGGAGCTCCTGCGGCTCAGAGATGACAGTTGCCCTTTAAAAATTGTGATTTAGATCGAGTTGATTTAAATCAAGCCTTTTTACTAGTGATTTAAATCAAATCCACCCTGATAGATTATATATATATATATATATATATATACACACACACACACACACACACACACACACACATATATACACATATATACACACACACACACGCAGGTTCACCGTTGTGAATGAAAACAGTCTCTAGATGAGTGTTTTCACTGGGATAGCGGTCCGGGATGAATTTCCACCATCACCACACCTTGTGGGGCCCACTCCCCTCACACCAAACACTCGCCAGATCTCCATGTAATCAGGCATTGATTTTTGAAAAATCTCCAATGATAGAATCCACATGTAATAAGATATTTGTTCCGGCATTGCACATTTCACAAAAAGAAAAAAAACACTCCATAGCTTAATCACATATGGTATTTATTAATAACCCCTCCCACAAAAAAAAAAACACTTACAAATGT
>BLSH010163600.1:479730-497097 GCA_018402905.1 Glandirana rugosa
AAAAAAAAAAAAAAAAAAAAAAAAAAAAAAAAAAAATATATATAGACGAAAAAAAAAAAAAAAAAAAAAAAAAAAAAAAAAAAAAAAAAAGACACAAATGAATACCACTCTTCATTTAGTAATACTGTACGTTCCTAAATGTATATTTAAAATGTAAGAAGGGTAAGCTCCAAGACTATAATGGGATTTAAATTTGGTATTAGCCTATTGCAATCCACTTTACAGCAGAGCTTAGGGTGGGGGAGGAGAAGCAGCACAAAGTGCCAATTAGCTTTGCTGCAGTGCTCATGTGCTAACAAAGAACATGCTGATAGGAGGGAGCAGAGTGACAGAGAAATTCTCAGTAGTCTGCAGTTTCCCCTTTCACTGTCCAGTCACAGGCTGAGACTGGGACAAGACCTGTAAGCGTTACTTAACCACTTGCCAACCACGTAGCGACTATAAGCTGACAGTGTGGCTCTCTCCCGCAAATCGCCGCTTATAGTCGTCACTCGCGTGCACAACGGTTAGGGCCCCTGAGCGAGGACGCGGGTTGGGCGGACTCGATGTCCACCGGCGACTCGCGATTCCCTGTGACAGAACCAGAACGGGGAACCACCGATCTAAACACAGCGGTTCCCCGTTCTGACAGGCGGCATGTGTGTATTCAGGATCAGTTAGATCTCTGGTGCCCCTGCCAGCCCAGCCCCCATACAGTGAGAACACAAACAGGGAACACATTTAACCACAGAGTGCCCCCTGCAGGTTAACCCCCAAAAAAGTGTCAGAAATGTCCAACATGTCTGCTGCAATATCACAGTCCCGATAAAAATCGCAGATTGCCACCATGACTAGTAAAAAAAAAAAAAAAAAAAAAAACCCACCAGTAAAAAAAATGCCAGAAATTTATTTTCATGGTTTGTAAACGTGGCAACTTTTGCGCAAACCAATCAATAATTGCAGATTGCTATTTTTTTTTACCAAAAATATGGTGGAAGAATATAAAATCGGCCAAAACTGATGAATAAATTCGTTTTTTATATATTTTTTTTTTTTTTGGATATGTATTTTAGCAAAAAGTAAGAAATAGTTTTTTTTTTTTTGTTTTGCAAAATTGTCGCTCTTTTTTTGTTTATAGCGGTGATCAGAAATAACACAGAGGTGATCAAATACCACCAAAAGAAAGCTCTATTTGTGGGGAAAAAAAGATGCAAATTTCATTTGGGTACAACTTCACACGACTGCGCAATTGTCAGTTAAAGTGACGCAGTGCCAAATCACAAAGTGCTCTGGTCCTAATGTGGGAAATCCTTCCGGTCCTTAAGTGGTTAACCACTTGCCAACTGCCCGCAGTAGTGTGACGGCGGCAAAGTGGCTCGTTATCGCAAACCGCTCTCACCTGACGGCGGCCACGATAAATAAGCATTGTGAGCGCGCACTCACTGTTTCGAGGGGGCTCGGAGCGGGTAGGGCGGACTCTATCTCCGCCGGCTACCCGCGATGGCTCCCCTGCAGGGAAAATACAGAGGTTTCAAATACTACCAAAAGAAAGCTCTATTTGTAGGAAAAAAAAACGCAAATTGCGTTTGGGTACAACGTGGCATGACCACGCAATTGTCAGTTAAAACGACGCAGTGCCGAATCACAAAAAGTGCTTTGGTCCTAAAGTGTGAAATCCTTCCGGGGCTGAAGTGGTTAAAGTGATTGTAAAGATGCGGACGATATGCTCTTGTATGTGGCGGATGCAGATGTTTCGTTAAAGAAAGCGTTAGAACTTATCACCCATTTCGGAGGCTTCTCTGGTTTTAAGGTCAATTGGAGCAAATCTGTCATCTTCCCATTCGACCCACAGTACAATCCAGACCTGGATTCTTCTATCACGTTAAAGGTAGTGGAGAAATTTAGATATTTGGGGGTGGAGATACAGCAGCCGGTGGGAGAATTTGTGAAGAATAATATTTCTCCATTGATACAGAGGCTTAGACAGACTCTGGGGACATGGTCCAAGTTACCTCTCAATTTATTGGGAAGGGTCAATATTCTCAAGATGGTGTATTTGCCTAGGTTTCTGTATCTATTCTGGCAGGCCCCAGTATACTTACCCAAGAAGTTGTTCTCAGAAATCGACAGGCTGTTCTCATCATTCTTATGGGGACCCGGCCCTGTTAGGATATCTCTGGACACCCTTAAATTACCCATACAGGGAGGAGGACTGGCACTACCTAATTTACAGGATTACTATTTAGCTGCACAGCTGACGCATATCCATGCATGGTTCTTCCCAGACTTACCAAATGCGGCAGTTGCTGCCCAGGCGGCATTGATGGGGTCTTATGAAGCTTTATTGAACTCGCTTTATAGGAAGGGGCCGTACCCAGAGGGGGGAGAGGGTATTTTAAAACTCTCTTATAAAATTTTTCACATTTGTAATGCCAAACTGAATGGTACTTCTTTGAATTGCTCTCCTAATGCCCCTCTGTGGCATAACCCTAACCTAGGAGAGCTAAATAAATTATCCAGATATCAGAAATGGGCGCGATTCAATCTTAAATATGCACACCAACTGTTTAGTGAGGGTGAATTTAAAACCTTCCGCACTTTTGGACTAGAATTGGGAATTCCATCTACTCATCTCTTTTTCTATTTTCAGCTTAAGCATGCGGTGGCAGCACAATATGGGTTGAAGGGGGTGAGGCTAAACCCGTCACTGCTAGAGAAAGAGATGATGGATGATCAACATGATAAATTGATTTCTAGGTACTATTCTCTCTTGATAAAAGGATCCTCCGCAAGAATGGAAAAAATTAAATCTCAATGGAGATCTGATGGCTTGGAAATAGAGGATGAGGCCTGGGAAGAGGTGGTGGGAACGCAACTACAGGGTGTGATTGCGGCAGGTGATAAACTGATTCAGCTAAAATATCTACATAGGATATATTATACACCCACTAGATTATTTAAGATGGGGAAACTTCACTCGCCAGAGTGCCAGAGGTGCGGGAGGGTCTCAGGAGACTTTTTTTCATATGGTATGGGACTGCCCAAAGATACAAAATTTTTGGGGTGAAGTGTGCACATTTATTGAGGAGAAGTTGGCTCTCCCCAACATTCGCAATCCCTCTAGATGTCTACTGGGTGTTTTGGAGGACGAAGATCTCAGGGCGTCACAAAAGTCACTTCTCAGAATTTTGTTTTTCTATGCCAAAAAAGCGATAGTACTTAGATGGAAAAGTCCAGACCCTCCTGGGATGGGGACTTGGATTGACCTAATCAATAATGCTCTTCCAATGTATAAACTAACGTACCTTGCTAGGGGTTGTCCTAAAAAAATTGATAAACTATGGGCAGGATGGCTAAAGGTGGTGTCTGGGGATATTGGGGTATAAATAATATACTTGCTAACTGTCTCTGAAGTGTGTGGAGATATATAACGGGTAGGACTGTTTACATTCCAGTTACTTCATTGCTTACATGCTTTTTTTGGGAGAGAGCTCCCCACCAGACGTGTTAGATTATTGATGTTTGATGTATGCCACAGTTGAAGTCACCATGGAGGGTTGTTCATTTGTTCAGTAGTTGTTTTTAACTCTGAGTTTGAAAGGTTACTAAGGGGGAGGGGTGTCGGATGGAGGGAAATTTATTTTTTCTTGTAATTCTGATGTTACTAAATATTGATTGACATTGAAATACTGATTGTAGAGCTGATGTCAGATATAACTGTGTATCATTATCCCCCTTTGTTATGTAACTATGGAAAATTAATAAACTCAACTTTAAAAAAAAAAAAAAGTGATTGTAAAGTCTTGCTTTTTTGTTTTTTTTTAATAAACAGGTTATACTTCTCTCCTCTGTACAGTTGGTTTTGCACAGAGCAGCCTGGATCCTCCTCTTCTCAGGTCCCTCTTTGCTGCTCCTGGCCCCCCCCCCCTCCTATTGAGTGCCCCCTCACCACACACCTTCCTATGAGGGCACCCGAGCCGAGTCAGAGCTCCATGTATCCATTCAGACATGGAGCCACGACCGGGCTCCGGCCCCTCTCTCCCGATTGGCTGATTGAATTTGATTGACAGCCGCAGATGCCAATGGCGCCGCTGCTGTCTCAGCCAATCGAAAGGAGTGTCCCGGGTGGCTTAGACATTCGTGGACATCACTGGAGAGAGATGGGGCTCAGGTAAGTAATTATGGGGTGCTGCTACACACAGAAGGTTTTTTTTATCTTAATGCACAATAAACAGAGCTGTTCTGTTTGGCAGAGCTGCGTTATTAGGGCTGCAACTAACGATTATTTTCATAATTGATTAGTTGGCTGATTATCATTTCGATTAATCGGATAATAACCTCAAAGACTGTATTCTTGAATATCTATATGCGGTGGTAAATATAAATAACTAGCTATATGGTTATGGAACAAAATAGAGGTTGAATCTGGTACAGAGCAGCCCCGTTCCTCCTGTTCTGGGGTCCCCCACCGGCGCTTCTTGCTCCTTCTGCCTTCAGAGTGCCTCGATTGCAAGCCGCAAAGTAGAATATAGCGTGCCTCCATAGCAAGGTAAAAAACCCTATGCCTTTGGAATCCTAGGGTCCTTTCACACATACATGTCCATTTTCATGGATTCCGCTTGCTCAGTAGGGATCAATCCATTGATCCCTACTGAGCTGGATGACGGGTCTGTCTCTGCTCACTGTGCAGAGACGGACCTGTCAGAGCCTTGCTCTCCTCTATGGGGGGATCCGATAAAAATGGATCCGCCTGTCCGTTTTCATCCGATCCGATAGACGGATGAAAAATAGGGTTTCCATCCATCTGAATTTAGCTGAGTGGATCAGATGTCAGCAGACATGACAGCTAGTGGCCTCACAGCTGGGCGCGCACTGTGCATGCGTGAGCAGCGCTGCTCTCCTGATTGGTCCCAAAGTCTTCTAGGACCTGTCCTGTGTCCCAGAAGACTTCGGGAGGGAGGGGGAAGGAGACCTTCCACTTCCGATCGCCTAAAGCGACCTGAGCAGAAGTGCCTGTGAAAATCTGGTATCCGCAGCCCCCCTCCTCCCCAAAAGCTCTGTTTCACCATTAGGAGCCGGGGAGGAGGAACTCCGCTTTGATAGAAGTCGTACCAAAGACCTTGCATTCTGGTATCAGACCAAAGGAGAACTCTTAACATTGCCTACATTTAAACTGATCACAAAAGCCCAATTTAATTTCAGAAATCACATTATATTTATAGAGGAACCGCTCTGCCATCAGAACCGAGAGGAATGCCTTTGCCTACATGGGAGTTCTTTAAGCTCCGCTGCTAAAATGTGATGTGGAAGGATCCATTCTGACAGCAGACATTAGGTATAGCCTCATGAATGTTTATACTTGGATAGATGGACCATGAATACAGCTCGCTGCTATTTTGGTCTGTCTGGCATATGAAGTCCGTTCTGTGAATACTGAAAGTGCAGCACTCCTAGTGATCTATTAACCACCATTGGGAGATGTAGGAGGAATCACAGCCTGATGGACTAAATACCAGTAAAAAACACACTGGAATATAATACACTTCTGCAAGCTGAAAAAAAAAAAAAGGGGAAAAAAAACCCCTAACATCTATGTTTTATTTTACTTTCAACATTATTGTGTTTTAGAAGATATATATTTTAAACACAAATATATTTTGTAAAGAAATGGATTTTAAATTAAAGTGGTATTAAACCCAAAACCAAAATAGATGTGGTGGCTGCATAAGGTTTTCTTATTTAAGGCTTCCCCCCCCTCAGTTTTCATCTGGTGATCTAGTTAGTAACACACCACCTGTATTATACAGACACCACTCTGGAGGTATGAGCACAGGGGCACAGTAGACAGCGGCATTGTCAGTTTGGGGGGGAGCAGAGTGTTAGATGTACTAGCAGATTTAGATACACTAAAGCTGGGTATACACATGCATGTTAAACAAAAAAATAAATAAATAAGAAAAAAGAAACCTCAAATTCCTAAATCTAAGAAAGCAATGTGGACGCAGGGATCTCCATTGGTGGAAGCCAAGGGCTTGGATATGCAGCAGTTCACAAACCAGACAAGACAGCATACTTTCATGGTTTATCTGAAATAGGATACATAGTACTCAAGATGCAAAAAACTGACCTCTGGCGTGGCCTTCTACAATTAATTTTTCTTTTTGTTTTCAGGCCCCAAAAGTTCCCTGTGATATGTATAATTCGGTTTCCTTGTTCTAGATATTCTGTTTTTTTGTTATATGTATCATTCTGTTTGCTTGTCCTAGGCATCATTCGGTTTCTTTGTTCTAGGTATAGAGCTGCACGATTAATCGTAATAAAATCGCGATCTCGATTCACCCCCCTGCGATCTCCATCACGCATTACTGCGATTTTCAGTGCAGTTAATGGAGCCCGACTTGCAGGGCGACTCATCGCGACTTGACTAAGTAGAAGTCAATGCAAGTCGCCTGAAGTCTCCCCAGGAACCTTTTTCTAAGTCAGAGCGACTTGAGTCTCTCCTATCTGGGCAGACTGCCAAGTTTGAGATCATTGTTGATAAAACTAGCAAAGAGATACAAAGTTTCTAGTTCTCAAAGGAATGAACTCCCGTTCCTATCTATCATTTTTGTTTCCTTGTTCAAAGTTTATTCTGTTTCCAGGTTATATACATCATTCTGTTTTCTTGTCCTATGTATCATTTTGTTTCACTGTCCTACGTATCATTCCGTTTCCTTCTCCTACGTATCATTCCGTTTCCTTCTCCTATGCATCATTCCGTTTCCTTCTCCTATGCATCATTCCGTTTCCTTCTCCTATGCATCATTCCGTTTCCTTCTCCTATGCATCATTCCGTTTCCTTCTCCTATGCATCATTCCGTTTCCTTCTCCTACGCATCATTCCGTTTCCTTCTCCTATGCATCATTCCGTTTCCTTCGCCTATGCATCATTCCGTTTCCTCCTCCTATGCATCATTCCGTTTCCTTCTCCTATGCATCATTCCGTTTCCTTCTCCTATGCATCATTCCGTTTCCTTCTCCTATGCATCATTTCATTTCCTTCTCCTATGCATCATTCTGTTTCCTGGTGCTATGTATCATTCGCTTCCCTTGCTCTACGTATAATTGTTTCCCTGTCATATGTATTATTCAGTTTCCTTGTTCTATGTATCATTCTTTTCAGGCCCAAAAAGTTCCCTGTAATCTGCATCATTCCCTTTGATCTGCATCATTCCCTGTTCTATGAATCAAGCTGATTCCTAAACTGCTGCAGCCTGCTTTACTTGTGCCAGATGCAATTTTACAATGACAGTATTTGAGTGCCAGCCTGTATATACCACTTCATTACCAGGCCATTTTTTTAAGTGCTGTGATAGTTTGACTGACAAATACTCCACCCTGATACACTGTACCTAAATAAATTGTACATCATTTTTGAGACTGATCAAGCTTTCTTTTGGCGGTAATAACCATTGTCTTTTTTTTGTTTTTTTGCTATATGGCCTCATTCATACAGATTCATAGACTTGTACACCTATGCAGAGTGCCGTGTGTACCTGCCTGGGAGGCAGTCTGTGTAGCTGCTTGGAGCCAACCTATCAGATCGATGACAGGTGGACCTCTGCACAGATCTTTATGTGCATTCCCTGCCTGTACATATGTGCAGGACTGATGCATTGCTCAGGATGCACAGACTGCATTCAAAACCACACATTGGTCCCGCACAGATGCACACACAGTGATGTATGTAACGATCTGTGCAGCGATCCACTTGTGATATCATCAGAGGAGATTGGCTGCATGTAACCGTATGGACCACCTGTGCCTTCCAGGTGGATAAACATAGCCCTCTGATTGGCGGTACTGATCATTGTGCCTGTGAAAATGAGCCCTATAAAAGAAAAAAGGCCTAACATTTTAAAAAAAGATGTGATGTATGTAATTACTTAAGGGCTTAAAATTGCTCATAAATGTTTATTTTAAGACATACTCTATATTACCAAAAGTATTGGCACACACACACTTTAATAGCATCCCAGTCTTAGTCCGTAGGGTTCAATATTGAGTTGGCCCACCCTTTGCAGCTATAACAGCTTCATCTTTTCTGGGAAGGCTGTCCACAAGGTTTAGGAGTGTGTCTATGGGAATGTTTGACTATTCTTCCAGAAGTACATTTGTGAGGTCAGACTCTGGAGACTGTGAGCCAGGCCTTTTCCTCAAACATCACTCTAATTCACCGCAAAGGTGTTCTATTGGGTTGAAGTCAGGACTCTGTACAGGCCACTAAAGTTCTTCCACCCCAAACTCCCTCATCCATGTCTTTATGGACCTTGCTTTGTGCACTGGTGTGCAGTCACGTTGGAACAGAAAGAGGCCATCCCCCAAACTGTTCCCACAAAGTTGGGAGCATGAAATTGTCCAAAATGTCTTGGTATGCCGACACCTTAAGAGTTCCCTTCACTGGAACTAAGGTGTCAAGCCCAATCCCTGGAAAATAACCCCACACCATAATCCCACCTCCATCAAATGATTTGGACCAGTGCACAAATCAAAGCCCATAAAGACATGGATGAGCGAGTTTGGGGTGGAGGAACTTGAATGGCCTGCACAGAGCCCTGACCTCAACCCGATAGAACACCTTTGGTATCAATTAGAGTGCAGACTGCAAGCCAGACATATACAGCACAGCAGCCAGAGTGTTGGGTTCAGGACTATTTAACGCACACAACAGCTTGCAGATTTCGTGGTCACTTGATCAGCCAGCCAGGTAGTCACCCCCCCTTATGGTGGTTTGTGGGGAGTGCCCCTTTTAATGTTGGTGGTAAAGTGGAAGTCAGTGTGCCCCCTCTTTATGGTCCGTATGCCCCAATGCCCCCTTTACAATCCCTTGCTGTTCAGTGGTGGTCAGGGTTTCCTCCCATGCTGCTGACATCACATCCAAGATGGCCGTACCCAACAGAAGTCTCCTCTTGGATGCCTACACAGGGGAGGCTTTTATAGCTAAATAGAATTCATAAAATAAGTTAAATATATTTATATTATAGAAAGATTTTTGCCGAAATAAATGGCCTGGAGACAAGCCATCTTCTGAGAAGGCAACATATTCATGAGGACCTGTGAGCAGGTAGGTAATACAATTGCACCAACTACAAATTACCCTTTAGGATGCCGCAGCAATTTCTAAGGAGATTTACAGATTTCCCATCAGTGGTGACTATTCACATGCAGTTATGAAACTGTTTTGTCACCCATCTTTGAGCAGCTAAATTTACATCAATTAAATATCAGAGTAAGCATTCTCTCTGCCGGTAAATGGGCTGTTAACATCTTCCCGTATATGAATATATGACTATATAATGGTAGCTTCATGTAGATGTGAAAAGCCAACCTTACACCTAGTCATACTTTTACAGTAAGCATAATCTGTACTAAATAGGTTTTCCACCATCACTTAGAAGGTGGAAAATCCACCTGAATACCCCCTCCCCTAGTAGTGACCATTGCCGCTAGTGGCTGCTACTCTGCTCAGACCATTGGGAAGCCTGAACTGGAAGCCGCATTTCAGCAGCTTCAAGCAGTAGCTTCTGTGCTACATCGCAGTGCCTTTTATATATCTGATGAGTAAAGGTAGTGGCAAAACCAGGAAAACGTACTTCGAAAAAGGTTGAAACTTACTGGATATGCAGCTACTTTATCTTTTAATCCTTGCCTATGTTCCAGTTTAAGCTGATGCCATGATTGCTACCCCAGGTTTCCAATTTCAGGGTGGCTTCTTTCTCTTTTAGTATCATATGGAGTCACTTTTGCATGCAGGGACTAGAGTGGTGTCTTTCATAGCCTATGATGGCAAGGCACGCCCCGCTGCTCCCTCCTTGTCCAAACTAACAGACCAAGTCTGCACTGCCCTGCCCACTATTAACTCTTTCTTGTGCTATCTAATATGTCCCTTTCTATGCTGTAAAAAAACATGGTTAATCCTGCCTGTTCATGGGTCTCCCTATGTAAATTTACTACGGTAATCATGGATGCCGATCCATCATACCGTGGTCAGTTTATGTGCCTCTATCATCCTGCAGTATCGCCACTCTCCTCCTCTCCCCCACTGCCTGTCAGCTCATGTGTGTGAGCGATCTCCTCCCCGCCCCTCCTGCCGCTATTAATAGCTGGCAGTAAAGTCAGAGTGGGATTACTACCAGCCCCTGTTATACCATGGTATACTATACAGTGCAAATGTTTTAAATTATGCTGCTAAATACCTTATTTCATATCGCTGGTTAAGCAACCTCCCGCCACTTTTCTCCTCCAATCTAAGGGCTACATCGGGAGGACCTGAGAGGACAGCACAGTGGTCACATGACCTTCTTGCTGACGTCAGAGGGGGATCTCAGCCCGCTGTAGCCCTTAGATCCTCCCATAGCCCCTGCTCTGCTCTATGGGCGGCTAGGTGTAAACAGACTCCACTGCCTCTACAAAGGTCTGCCCAAATACAAGAGGGCCGAGTCCCCCTCCATTTTTTTTTCTTTGCGGGCCTGACCAGACCTGGAGGTAAGAGTGTAAATCGACACAAGCCCAATTACACCTGCTGGTCCATAAGAATGCATGGACCATCCGGTGAGATTGGTTGAAAAAATGACAGGTGAAATGACCAGATCACCCGTGTAAAAGGACCCTTAAAAAAGGTGTCAAACCAATAAGAAATACAGCCAGCTAAATGATCTATAGGTCCCAAAATGTTATTTTAAAACTTGGGATTCAACCTTCCTCACTTTCACACCTAGAGCTTCCCTATTGATTCTCTAATGAGCAATGCAGACCAATAGAGGAGGTCCATAGTTTGGTATGAGGCTGGATCAGACATGACTTGTACAGCAAGTCAGGAATTACACATATCTGCAGCCACTTATATCTCTGGATCTACAAATCATGATTGACATGCAGCTTTTACACATGCTAACCACTGCCTATGTATTTGTTTAGCAAATGTGATCAGTTTTAATATTACACAATTGTGATAGGCTTATTTTAAAGTATTTTTGAACCACTGCCTCTACACTAAATAGAAATCATGAAAACAACTGACAGGACATAGATGTACATTTCTGCTGCTTTAGCTGTAAATGCTACAAAATCTACACCCGTGACCTATGACCATGTTAGTGGACAAATGCGGTCCTGTAGGAAAGGCTAGGAGCCAAATCCATGTAGTCTCAGGCCTTGTGATCACCTACAGCCCGTGCCACCAAGTGTACCCAAACTGTTACACTCGGGAGTTTAAAGGCATGATGTCAATGCACATTGCAAATAGATTTGAACAAAGCCATTTAATAAAATGGGGGCACTTGTTAAATGTGGTCACCATGCTGCACAAATCAACTAACATGCCAACAGAATAATGGTGATTGGGTAGATGTTATAGACACCACTGTATGACATTTATTTATGTTCAGTTTTATTACAAGTATTAATATAGCGCTGACAATGTATGCGGCTCTTTACATATTGTACATTCATATCAGTCCCTGCCCTCAAGAAGCTTACAATCTAAGTGGTGGTAAATGTAGAGGTGTACTTAGTTTTGATTTACATTTTCATCCATTTAGATATATATATATATATACATACATACATACACACACACACACACACACACTTTGGAGTGTGGGAGGAATCCGAAATACCAGGCGAAAACCAATACAGGCAAAAGGGAGAAAAATATGATTTTTTGAAAAAAACAAAAAAAATCTGACTTTTATTTAAATCAAATTTTAATAAAATGCTTTTGGAGTAAAAAAAATCTAAGGATAGTTTTCTATTTAACATACGTTAATAATTTAGTTTATTCAGCATGAAATGGAGCTTCGTTATGTAGCATGAGGCTGTATATTCTGCAATATTTACATGTTTGGTAAACTCATTCAATGAATCCAAGCTCTACAAGCTGAGATAACACGCACTGCAATGATACACGCACACAATTTCACAGTAACCAGGAGATAAAACAGAGTTCAGGAATATTCCTTTTATCCCATTGTTTTGCAAATCTATGTACACTACAAACTGTATGATTGGTTCTGGTTCTGATATCGCTGTTTTACTAACCCGACAGCTTATTATTCTACATAGGAAAACTTCATTATGTTTGCAAATATTAAAGATTCTAACTACCAGCAAGAATAAGGCCTTACATTTAAAGAGCACCTGTCATTTCAGATCCATCTTGGCAGTGCCCGTTAGCGGGCATCCACCCACCTGCTGCCGCCACATCCCTCACCTTGTTGCGTCACTGTCGCATCACCAGCGAATGGGACTGTCGGTGAGTCACCAGCGGGTCAGAGGAGGATCCACCGCGGGACAGAGATGACGGTTGCTCTTTAAAAATTATGATTTAAATCAAGCCTCTTTACTAGTGATTTAAATCAAATCCACCCTGGCTGCCCCACTACAATAATAACAATAATAATCAAACAGATTCCTTGTTTCATTTGCCCAGAGTATAAGGCCTCTTGCACACAGGACGTTTTGCAAACTCTCCTAGAAGCCTTTCCTCCTGGCAGCAGCGCTTTGGCAGAAAAAAAAGCCTGACGCTTGTAAAAGTATCTAAAGTTTTCAGGAGCGTTTACAGGCATCAAGAGCTTGGACGTTCATTCATTTCATTGGCCAGAATAAGAATTTATTCTGGCGGGGGGGGGTTAGAGGCAAGGGGAAAAAGCCTGACACCCCTAGAAGCAGCTGCAAAATGTCTGGTGTGCATGAGGCCTCATGTACAATGCTGCTGGTAAACGGATGTTTAGGAGCAGTTGGGCATTTTTTTCAGCTGCCTCTGAACTCTCCTCTGTTATATCAGTACATGTACACAGGGTCGTTTATAGTAGTTTCTAGGCAGTTGAGTTTAGAAGCATTTCTTGGAAAGCAAAAAAAAAAAAAATGCGTTCGGGACGGATGTTCAGAGGCATTTGAAATGCCAACTGCCTGTAATAGCCTGTAAACACTGCTAAACGCAGTAACTCGCATCTAGGAGCTTTTCGTTTACAGACGTTTTTCATTTAAAAAAAAAAAAAAAAAAAAAAAAAAGGCTTCTAGATGCAAATGCGGCTAAACGTACCTTTTTAGGCTGGGTTCACACCTATGCGAATTAGATGCGGCTTGAACCGCATCCAATTCGCAGGACACTTGAAAACACATTGTTTTCAAGGTGTCCGGTTCACATATGTGCGGTGCATTCGCAGTCTGCATTGCACAGAAAACATGTGCGTTTTCTGTGCAATGGAGTGCGAATTCCCAGTCCGTTGTGTTCAATGGGAGCGCATCTAACACGGAGATGCACTCCGCACTGAATAGGGATATTTTCCCCTGCTCGAGGCCCCTCCCTCCCGAAGTTGCTGCGCTGTGAGAACAGACAGGAGCCGCTGAACGGTGGCTCCGCCCCTTCTTGGCAGCAGACAGGCTGGAATTCGCACCGGACTGGTGTGAATCCAGCCTTAAACGTCGGTTTCTAGCTGTCAAGTTGCGTCATTCAGGGGAAGTTGAAAAACATCCCGTGTACATGTAGCCTTAAGGATGAAACCTGATTGGTCAGGTGGTTCAGCTTTTGATGAAAGGGTCCTTTCACATGGGTGTTGATCCCAGCTGAGCCGGCGGATGACAGGACCATCTCTGCACTCCCTACAGAAACAGACCTGTCAGAGCTCCGCTCTCCTCTATGGGGGATTGGACGAACACGGACCGTCTGTCTGATCAGATCCACCAGACAGATGGAAAAATAGGGTTTCCATACATCTGTATTTAGCGGATCGGAGCAGATCGGATGTCCGTGGACATGTCACCGCTGACATCCGTCGCTCCATAGAGGACAATGAAGCGTCCATTCAGGTCCACCTGAAAAACTGACAGGCAAACCTGAATGGTCCTGCGTGTGAAAGGACCCTAAAAGGTCACTGTTAACAGAAAAGAAAACACACAACACAGCTAAAAAAGCCATCCGCAGACAAATAATGACAAGCACTTTGACTGTTGCAGTACAGTTTTAGTACACACACAGAAACCCAAAAACGCAAGACGTTAAACCACATCTAACTCTTTAAAACAAGAGGAGGGTGGAAAAAGCTGAAAATATGCATGTACATTTCCTGGATAAACCCATAAAGTCACATACAGGAAATCTGTACATAGATTACCTCTTCACAGCAGCGTAACAAAGAATGACAGCTCAGCCGCCACTAAAAACACATCGGAAACCCTCCCTAGGACTCCCCCCCCAGGAGAAATGAAAACACACCAATAACAGTTGGCCTTCTCCCTTCAGCCTCCATTTCCCTTCATTGGCAGTATGCATGTCTGAAGCTACTAAACCAACTTTTCTTTTAAAACCCCAAGCAGACCTGTCTTGTAATTCTGAAGACCTAGGCTAAAAAGTACATTTCAGGCAGACATACCGGTAAAAGTTCTGCATTAATACTCAGGAGATGCAACCTTCTTGTAAGGCTGACTACAATTTTCACCCTCTCATTTATTTTGCATATAGTGCCTATAATGCGTATACTGTAGTGCCTATAGTGTTAGGAGGTCGTTTACAACATAGGGGAGTTAAAGCGGTTGTATCCCCTAAAATGTAATTTTTACCTACAGGTAAGCCTATAATAAGGCTTACCTGTAGGTAAAAGGAATATCTCCTAAACCTATACGGTTTAGGAGATATTGCCCCCTGCAAGCAGCCACTGACGTCACAACACATGCTCAGTGATGTCCCGGACCTTGCCGGAAAGACAGCGACGTCCCGCGTACCTGGAGGGATCCCCCGAGGGAACATGGCAACCCCCTCTGCAGTGATCGAGCAGCTCTAATGGATCTTCGATCTAAGGGGAGTATTTCATAATGAGCTAGTATGTGATGCATACTTGCTCATTATGCCTTTGTCTTGCAGGTTTTTTTTGTTTTTTGGGTACCTGGGGATACAACTGCTTTAAGGGAGGTCTAGGACTCACATTTGATCTCAGCACTGAGGGTTTCTCACAGTAAAATAACCAGTGCTGAAAATGAAAAACACAGCTCTGCTCATTACAGTAGCAGTAGTGCCGCGCTAGCCCTAATTCCATAAAGTGCTAACTTGCAAACAAACAATCAACATAAATTCTGCATTAGGCCCCTTTCACACGGCCGTGTCACTGTGCGGAGACGGATCTGTCAGAGCGCCGCTCTCCTCTATGGGACCGTCTGTCCGTTGTCATCCAATCTGATCCCCAGACGGAAGGAAAAAAATAGAGTTTCCATCCATCGGACTTTACAGTGCACAGATCAGAGAGCGATGAATGTCAATGGACAGGTCACCGCTGACATTTGTCGCTCCATAGAGAAGGGGGCGTCTGTTCAGGTCCGCCTGAAAATCGCACAGGTGGACCTGAAGGGAACGTCCATGTGAAAGGGGCCTAATTCACACATGTGAACAAATTATAAAAAATCTTGATAACATGTATGTAAAACACAATTCTAAATGGTTTCAGAAGTCCTTCAATGTGCATCCGTGGTGAACTATCAATACATCTGTGCAATAGTGAAATAAAATGCAGCAATGCACGTCCTCTTTTGCCCTTATAGTGTATTATTCAAATAATTTCAGTATTCATCCAGTGCTTTGCTAATCCAAAAAGTGATCCGTGGTTCAGTGTTTCATATCAACACAGCAGTGACAACACTCTTTTGCTCCCCCCTCCTCACCTCGGGGTGTGTGATCTCACAATTAAGTTTGGTCGGTTAGCGCAGGTGAGCCACCCCTAGGCTCACTTATCAAGGAATGTCCAAGCTCCTGTGCTAATCCTCAGATCAGTCTCCTCCGCACATGCAGTAAAAAACAATCTACATAGTGCCTGAATCCGTTAAAACCATATGCTTTATTAAATCTCCAAAGTAGGTACTCACATTCTCATGTGCTTGCAGCGCACCAATCTATAACACGCAATCTTGTTTGGTAACCACCAGATAAAAAGCCGCACAGCTGCGATCTGTCAGCTGCTCCACACTCCTCGTGATGCTGCCGCTGCTTTCACCCGTCTCTCCCCTCCCCTTACGTGTATTCAACACAGGGAACACGTGTCTTCCCCCTGAGGAGAGGCGAGCCCAGAGGTGCCTCATCTGCGCTAACCGACCAAACTTAAAGCGGAGTTCCATCCAAAAGTGGCACCTTTCGGGAGGGAGGGGGAAAGAGGACAGGTGTCCTTTTCCACACATGTGGTAGATCGGGCCGGCAGCCGTGGCCGCTGACGTCAGCAGCCCGGTTCCCTCCTTGCTCTGCTACTGGCTAATAGCAAAGCACAGCAGAGCCTCACGCATGCGCAGTAAGGTGCCTGGTGTGAAGCTGTAATGCTACACATCCGTATTGCCTTACCCGCAATGGACGCAGCTGCACCCGACCCCAGTTCCGAATATCGGCGGTGGGTGCCGACATCACTGGACTCCAGGACAGGTAAGTGTCCTATTATCAAAAGTCGACTTAATTTTTTAGTTCTAGACGGACCTCCGCTTTAATTGTGAGGTCACACACCCCGAGGTGAGGAGGGGGGAGCACAAGAGTGTTGTCACTGCTGTGTGTATATGGAACAGTGAAGCACGGATCACTTTTTGGATTAGCAAAGCACTGGATGAATACTGAAATTATTTAAATAAGACACTATAAGGGCAAAAGAGGACATTCATTGCTGCATTTATTTATTTCGCTATTGCACAGATGTATTATTGATAGTTCACCACAGATGCACATGTAAATTGTGTTTACATACATATTATAACGTAATGTGCACATATATCAAATCTGTAGAATTTATGTTGATTGTTTGCAATTTAGCACTTTATAGAATTAGGGCTAGCGTGGCACTACTGCCACTGTCATTTATCTTCTGCACATGTAAATGAGACTGAAGAGTGTCAGCAGCTGGTTTTATACATTTTTGTACTGGTACTAACTAGAGTGAACACACACGGTAGCTCGCAGGCTTTTCACATTTATACAGCGATGCTCATGGACATTCACCCATGCACTTATTAGAACAATTAAAATGCAGAATTTAAAAGCTGTAGCTTAGGGGCACAGAGGTTCTCAGTGTAGTTACTCAAATTGGCCACTAGATGTCTTCATAGTTAGGGTTTGGAACCCTGAAGTGAAGATCAAGCAGTGTAGATGCCTAGGTAACGGCTAAAGGTCCTTAGTGAGTGGGGTGTACCAAAGGTAGCAAGGAGTGACAGCCCTGCTCCACCAATGTGGGACATCTTGGGTAAGAGGGCTCTGTATAAACAAGTTGGTGGGAGTGCACCTGGGGAGTTGGTCATGCGAAGCATTTCAAATGACACATCGTGCAAAAATCTATCCTTTGAGATTCTAGCTTCTGGGAGCTTCCACTTGGGGGGGGGGGGGGGGGGGGG